>JAGVSQ010001389.1:0-29712 GCA_022683975.1 Rhyacophila evoluta | reverse complement strand
TCTCCGCAATGTGAAGACGACTTGACAGATTATTTTTTACGAGAATTGTTTGTCACACAATTACTCAACCTAATAGGGAATTTTATACAGGCAGTTATTTTAAACAACATAATTAATAAAATTAAAAAGAAAAGCTTTTTTCTTTTATATTTGACATTAATTTTAGAATTTAAATAGCTCCCAACAAACTATTTGGCGTTTGATATATAGTTTAATATATTTTTTATTAAATATTTCTGTTTTCTATGAATCATGCATATTAAAATACTCGCTAACGAAAGCCTTTGTCTTTCCGGTAGCGTAAAGGTGAGCGTAGGTGCCTTGCATCCAGGGAATACGGGTTTGATTCCCACATCTGCCGAGTTTTAAAATTTTTAAAATACAAGACTGGATACCTGTTAAGTTGAGCAATTGTCTGACAAGTAATTCTCGTAAAAAAAAATCGTCAAGATATGTTTTCACGTTGCGAAAATGATAATATTTTACCTACTATATGATCCACTTTCGGGGTGAACATGGTTTAAAATAATAACGGCTTACCAAACTACTAATGCGGCGTTTGGGCACTTTTATAATTTTAAGAATGTCTTTTGTTTGTAGCGCTATAAAATACGTCCATTTATTGGACGTAAAAGTCTAACAAATGGTGTAGAGAAACTTCTTTTAGCTAATACTAACAGTATTTATGAAAGCATACTTATTTAATTATTAATCTCATAAGCAACGATAACGATTATAAGCGTTATGGTTGATGTTTATTTTTATGTATTATGATATTTTAAGAATATTAGCAATTCTCTATTGATTATAATGTTATAAATTAATTACATTTTTTCTCGTTTGAACTTGGAGCTAACCGTATTGATTATTATGACTGTGAAGTCTCATAGTAGACTTCCAAGACTACACAAATCAATGTATTAATTTAAATACTGTATTATTTAACATCCCATTCGTTAAGAAATCAACTGATGAGTAAATCAAAATAAAGTGTCCATGATAAATTTTCACATAGCAAATACGTTTTCAGTCTTAAAGCAAATAGTGCATGGCAAAAATTGGGGCCAAGCCCTATGATTTGTCTTTAATACGTAACTTCATACTACGTTCATACTCGATTACGTTCCGTGAGCTTAGTGAGTGACTAAGTAACTTGAAAAGCTTATCGCCTTATTTACCATACCGGGTTTCCTTGAAGCCGTCTGTTTCTTTTAATTGGAGTCTACGGCTTTTAATTGTGTCACCGTTATAAATGCGGACGGTCAACATGGGGACCTATTGATAAATCCACCTTTATTAGCATCTAATTATACTTCTTAACGCAAGTTTACATTTTTAATAAGCGTCGTTTGTAATAGACGTTGTACATAGAAATGAAGTAAAGCCGCATATAAACGGAACTCTTTTTCTCATACAGTATCTGTTACATAAAATTTTGGATCTTATACATACAAAATATTAATTTTTCTACGTTTTTTTACTTCGTATAGCTTTTAATGAACATTTTTTATGGATGTTAAAATTATAGAGAAACGGTTTTTAAAAATATCTTTTACATCGTTCGATCCATCGTTGATTTAGTATTGTTATTTTATTGAATTAATAAATACTATAATTATGCTCAGTTTTATGAAAGCTCAATGAATCTTTACATAAAGATACTTTTTATTTTCATAATAATTAGTTATTAACAAATTTCATAATAAATTCTAGAGTTAGTATTCCTTTCTTAATTTAACTTAAACTTTAGCAGGTGTGGGATTGAAACTTCCAATCATCAGCGCAAATACCGTTACCCTGTCGCCATCGGTGAAATATTTGAATAAAAATAAACAAATCAATTAAACAAATGAATCTTAAAATAAAACAAACATGTAAAATTAAATAAAAAAAGCTGTACTTTTGGTAATATTCTTGGAATTCTTTCGAATAGATAGACAAAGGCAATACAATGCAATACAATAGAATCAACGACACGCGTGGGTTATCTAAAGCCCGGCGGTATGCCCGTGTTGTTATAATAATAATATTATCTGTCGAGGTGTTCCGCCAGTTTGGTAGGCAGCCAGTCTGCGCCAGACATAAACAGACGACAGCTGAACTTCGGGCCAAATGATGCACCGACGCTGACGACGCGACGCCCCAACGCAACGCCGATATCGAAAGCTTGCTGACAGATCGCGTCGATTTTGACTATGGCGCTCTTATACATTTTTAAAATATAATGCCATGTGATAATACTATTAAAATTTTATTACAGTTTGGCGATTTGAATATTTCTAAATAATAATCGCATCGTTGCCGTGTATTAATGGATAAACGCGAGCACTTCTGACTCAATATATAGAAAATATAACCACGCCAAATAACCGATTCATTTAATACAAATTTCACCATAAAATGTGATATTAATAATTTAAACGGATTCTCAATGATTATTTTTTGTAGATATATTTGCTTGTTTGAGTTCTATGTAGACCGTTCAGGTTTATTTAACAATTTCAATACGAACGACACACACGTGTGTGTCCATGCAAATAAGATAACAATCTGTCAGCACATATATTACAGCCAAGCGGTGAGTATACAAGCTTTGATCAGTAAGCAGGTGTGCATGTGAGTCATAAAAAATAAGTTTTTCCGCATTCAAAGTGTTAAAAATCACTCGCTCAAACAATAATATTAATTTCTTAAAAAAATATTCTCTTAAAATTTATGTTTAAATGTATAGCTATAAATATATGATTGTTAAATTAGCTTATGAATCAAACAAACGTTTTGGAAACGACAACGTCAAATGATTTTACATCTTACTTTCATATTTTTTTTCAAATATCTAAACTGTTGTGTGACTTAATCGAAACATTCCGTTATAATTTACGCATATATTTCAAAATAAAGGTAAGATTGGACAGTATTATCCCAAATAATGTCTTAAAATATAAAATGTTTTATTTTAAGCAACCTTTAACCAAATATTATATTTTTAATATTACCAAAATACCAAAATAGACCATACACATGTGCGTTGTTTTGTATAAATAACATGACTTTAAAGTTCACGTGTAAAGTATCAAGATAAAATATTAAAGTATGAATATATATTTATTTTTCAACCAATACCAGGATTGGTAATCGAGTATGTTTTGTTAAAAAAATTTAAGTGTTATAATAAAACAATTTTTGATGGATATTTTACAAATTCTGTAAATAGTTTAACATGATGACTTTTAAATAACAGGTTTTATGAAATTTGAGATATCGTCAAACAATGTCACTTCATTTATTAATCATTTATAAAATTCAATAATTTAAATCCAATCTATTGTCTTCTCTTTAATTCAAATTAAATAAACACGTTACCTTAAAATATATTTAAGGACTCTAAACAAAAATAATTAGATCAACAAAATTTAATTGTGAGTAATTTTTTATTTACTCAATAGTTGACGAGTTAAAAGCGTGCTTATTACGTGCGAATCTCATTCGTGCGCGTAATTTTGAGCAATTATTGTTATAACTGGGCAGAGAATTAACTGTTACTAGGTCACTGCTCAATTTAAGACATGCGCAATAGAAAGCCACTGTATTACTGCTAATATTAATAACACTGGCAACACTAATACCATAGTAGTACCAGAGACAATTCAACTTAGCTGAGAATTTAAGAAATATTTTTTTTCATATTGTTAATTATTGTTGTGTAGTAGATATTTTTTTTTTTGATTTTGTAAAGCTTTTCGGGCGCATATTGCAAATGATCTGCCTATTCTTTAAGCCGACCGGTTTTTGGCGTCCTAAAAAAAACTTAATACACTATCAATAGAATATATTCAGCAGAGTTACGGGATGCAATTAGGACCTCAAACGACGCAAGAATACTGGCGAATGACACAGATTTTTGGAGGTAGCATGTAGTATACGTTCCACTTATGGACGCTCCCATATTTAATACAACATTAAAATAAGAATTTATGTAACGTACAACTCAGATTTATTTACTCACTTTTTTAAATTAAAGCTTTCGTTATATATCAATCTATATGAGTAAAAGGCAGCTTTATTCTATTGTGGCGTGGTTTTTATATTTGTTTTCTGATTTTAATAATGTCATTTGTAGCATGTTTGTAATTAAGTTAGCCTAGTTTCTCATGTTAAGCGTTTTATACAGTTAAATTCTCTAACCTTTACATTTGAACAAGATAATAAGCTTTTGTTAAAATAAATTGCAAGCTAAATAACTGATACATTGAAATCGAAATATACAGTTCGAATAATCTTTAAAATGTCTATTTTTAATTAATAAATTTATATATAATAATTCTTTATTCTTATTAAATTTATTCGTCCGGATATTACAAGTGTGTCAATGCTTAGCTTCATTTATTGTTTTATTTCTTGTTGATTGTAGATGATGACATTAAAAGTTAAATCGTTAATTTGGAAAAAAATAATTGAGGGACGCTCGAAAATCTCACGTCGCTACTAATTGCCGTTTTGTAGGAGTTCTTGTGGCAGAAAAACTGCCTGAGATTTTATAATTTAGATACTGTATTCAATAAAGTTTCCAATATACTTTTAAATCTAAGCTTCTTGTCTGTACGTTTGCTTTTTATGTATTTTAATTTGAAGTTATATCGTATTGATGACTAGTGAGGGCAAGGGATATATGGAGAATTATGGGAATAATTACTAGGGGAAAATGTCTATATATATTATATAATATAATAAAAATTTATAAAAAATAATTTATTTTTAGGAAAATTCAATTCGTCTAAGTGCGAGCTTTCCAATAAGCATAACCTCGAAATAATATTTATATGATTTATGAATCACACTTTTTTTAAAATAGAATTTTTCAAGTTCAGGCTTGTCATAATGATTATTTACCAGAATTCCATCAAAAACAAATCAAAACATACCATTGAAAATTGTATCCAGTAATTTAGATATAAAAAGTAGTTTACATATCTTAGGTTACTTTCGTCGAGAGTCTCTATTGTTATTCAAAAAAACTAACAATTTACTTTCTTATCCAAACCCTTATCGTTCAAATTAAACAGCACGCCAACTTTTATAGAACAGAACGCAACATTCGCAACTTGTCATTACGAATTCAGGGTTGGCACTAGAGTTTTTATTTTATTATGGGATTAACATTGTGTATTAATTATTTTTTTTTAGTAATGTTGACTGTTTCAGAACGCATGTATATAGATATCAAGGTAGTTAAAAATATTAATCCAAAAATGAGAATGACTTAGTATCGATTTTATTCCGTTTGGTGAACTTCAATATTGACTAATTTTTTACTAAATGAATAGAGGGTTTTAGAAATGCACTATTTTAACGGGAATAATTATTCTTAAATATTTGCCACCAAAATATTTCTTAAAGTTCATTATTTCTGGAGTACACTTGTAGATATAATAATGGGATGAATGAAGGCATGGAGATAAAAAAATCCCTATAAATCTAAGCTAATTTAGTTGAATATTTAAATAAATAATTATTATTTACAAATTTCAGAAAGACAGAATGATTTTTTCGTATTTTATAGTATTATGTTTAATTATTAAATTGGCATTTTATACGACAAATACCTTATCAATTTTTAAAATACTATTAAACAATTTAAAAAATCACAAAATAAACACAACACGTGCCATGCAAATTAATTTGAAAAAAATACATTAAATTCAAACAAAAAATAAATGTTGCAATATTAATTAAAATATTCGTTATTTTGATTCATGATGGCGTCGGCATTATTTAAAAAAAAGTACTACCCTGGACTTGATTCATCTCTAGGTGCCATATAAAGCTAAAAAAAGCCACAACTGACGAATATATTTTGATGAACAGAATCATGTTAATTTTCATAATAAATAATAATGTTGAATATTGTTTGAGCTTTGCAATACATACGAGTACAATATACTAGTATTTTGACATAAAATTAAATTAATTTATTGTAAAGCTACAAATCATAAAAATATGTACATACATTATATATAATATTTATTTTGAATAAATTATAAAATAAAATATTAATATTCTAAAAAAATGCCAACTTCGTTTTTTACTTAAAGATTCATTAAAAACAATGCTCACGCGCTAAAATAAATCTAGTATAAAAATGAATAATTCCGAGTAATTTGTTTTACCTTCCATAATAAATTAATATTTGCATATATGTTAATTCAAAACATAATCTTGGCTATTTTTATACAGGTAGTAAACTATTTTTATGTTACCCTGTAAAACTATGCATTTTAGTGGTAGATACACGCAATGCGTCATTATAACTCAACATTAGAATCTATTGATCTCTTATGACGCAATTAGTGAAAGGCGCATCAAAAAATCTAATTAATTTGAAAAACCACCATCACTATAAAAATAAAAACACCTTGCAGAACTAAATTCTATGACGGTTAAGTTTTTAACATTTATATTCTTTGTTGTGGTTGTGTCAGTAATGTTATCAAGAATAGCCTTATTTATACCTTTGATAATGTTATCAAAATTAAAACAATTATCAACATAAATAATTAAACTTACATATAACAGTACTTAAATTCTATAAAGAGCTTTTTATATTTAGGAATTACCGGTATACATGAGTTGCTTGCCTGACAAAATTCAAAATTCAAATAACGTATTCTGAAAGTTCATAATTCATAGTTATCAATCAAAAAGTTTGCTCTCTCGACGAGATTTGTTTAAAAATCATTCAATAAACCGAATAGTAATAAATTGATATTGAAAGAATTGTGTTCGAATCCGCATCAAAATATCTATTAATTCAAACATAGCATGTTGTTATGCCACTATAACAATGAAAAGTGCGTTCCCCACTTTGTTTACAAATGTGCACGTATTATCTGCAACATATTATCATTTTTTTTATTATTATTCTTAGTATCAACAATTTATTAAATATTCAACACAACAATATTAAAATTTGGAGGTTGTAGACATAATATTTATAACGGTGTCATATACGAAACAGTTATTGACAAAACTAACTAACCGTAACTAATTTTTGTATTATTACTTAACGCTAATAGTTTTAACCATTTCGTGTCTAAAGTCACAATTCATATATTATAATATGTAATGTTGGCAATGATTTTATAGTATAAATACCGATTCATAATGGATTTTTACCAAGTAACTGTATTCAATATCACGCATGGCTTTAAAAATATTGTTCATTTTATACATTAGAGTGTTAACACTTCATCGTAAATTTTGTCTCCCTTTCTTCTAAAGAGAAGTAATGGTTTGAAATATTTCTTTAAATTTACTCAGTAGGGTCTAGGTCAGTGGTCGGCAACCTACTACATGCGGGTAATTGAATTACCCACTACAACATTTTTAGTTACCCGCACAAGAAAATTTTATATTTCTTTATATCAAATTACTTATTTTATACAATTCTTTATTTTTTGAAAATACCAATAATTAGAATACGTTGAGCACGAATGGGCAAATAAATTAAAAGATCCTTCCAGCATCTTAAAAACACAGAACACAATCACACGAATGCAATATCATCATGATGGACGTCATTAACACAAAATCTTTCATGCTTAAAAAAATGCATTTCCTCTATTACCAGCATTTAATTCAACATACTCTTGTGAGCAAACATTTTTTCAAATGTAATGTGTCGAGAATATCTTACAAAATAGACTAACATGAGAAAATCTAGATATCCGTGTTCGACTTAAGTCAACTACAAATTGCAAAAATTTTCAAAAAAAAATAAAACCGAGAAAACCACTTTTAAACGAAAATACACGTATTATTTATTATTAATTTTTTATAGTAATAAAATGTTTTATACTTTTAGCCACAAGCAAATATTTTTTTCAAAATTGAATTTTTTACCCAGTCTCTCAAAAGGTTGCTGACCACTGGTCTAGGTTATGTAATGAACTTTTACCCTAAAGAAGTCTGACTAACGATACCTAAATTATTATAACATGCGTTTTATTCCCAGTATTAAAAGTAGATTTTGGGCAGCTTTAAACTGCCCGATAACAAACTCTGATAAGAAAATTGGCCGAAATTTTTCGCAAATAAAATTTTTGTATTATCTACATCTTAAATCATGGTCGTTGTTTTGCTTATCGAGGAAACGTGCACAGTAAAACACCACCACTGTATCCGTTTTCACTTTTTCAGACAGCGGCAATAATTTCCTTATTGAGGAAGAAAATGGTATATACATTTATTATATATTTAGACTGGCCCTTTATCACTCTACAGTAAGTATCCGTTATATAAACTAAGAACATCTATTATCATAAATCATTCTATTTTTGTTTGAATAAGGTTTCGATGAATATTACCTTAATTTCACACAATTGATATATATAATGATTTATATATAAGTATAAGTGTACCCTCCATTAAGAATAATATTCATAATATGACGAGTATGAATATATTTACAATATCCATAACGTATCTTGATTGATTAATCTAAGAGAAATTAATAACCAATTGTGTAAATTATTATATTAAAAAAAAACAGTCGTCGTCTGCATGTAATTTTCATTAATTTCAATACCACAACAAAGATCTTGTGTATACAACATCCATTCAATATATATTTAAATAAAGCATTCAATTTAATCTATCATTCTTCTTTTACTATTTTGGCTTATTTTCAGAATAATGTATAAAATTTATACAAATAAGCTATAGATACCACATTTATACATATTCGCCTTGAAGTTTAGAATTTATTATAACAAAAATTTAGGCACTCGTATTCGACGTTAAATCAATTTAAATTAACGTGGTTTACACATTTAGAACTTATATTTGTATGCATTTGTTGTTTAAAATTTCTAAATTGTAAACGTGATTATATTGAATATTTTTTAAAATTTACATCAAAGTTATGCCGAGCTTTAAGCTCGACGTTCATATAAAGATAGAACTTTTCAAAGGTCAATCACATAATTACAAATAATTCACCACCTACATAAATACGTTGTTATTTTGAATGCATGTAATATAAATGATATTGTTATAATATCAGATCTCTACGGTCAATTGAAAGTGCGTCACATGTTTCTCCCAGGTGACCTAATTCATTAAGCTTACAATAAATTACTTTTCATATACTGAGTTCTATAAATAAAAATATGACGTCTACTTACGTATTAAAAAAACTATGATTACTTTCAAAGTCGATTACATTGTAACTCTAAGTATTGCAAAGTAAATAAATTTATTTAACTCACAGCTATTTTAATAAGCATTCTCCATATAATTTTTAATTAAGTTTATTATACATTTCAAAACAATCATTCTCTTAACTGCGTCAATTTAATTATACTATAGTAAATAAATAACTGGACAATTTGGTTCTAATTTGTTTTATTTCTTTACAGTGCCTTCTGTAACCCAAACAATTCTGAGAGTCATGGATTTATACTAGATGCAGACTACAATAAAAATCTACCACCGGGTGAGGATCTGAATAAATATTTTATAGCTATTTAATCTATTCTACAAAGCTAGTGTAAAATAATGATATATAATGATACAGTCTTTTATAATAATGTATATTGTGATATGTGAACAATATAAACAGACATTTAGTAAATTTCGCTTAAATTTTATTTTTTTCTTCAGAAATAAAAAAACATACGGAATTTTACATACAACTACAGCAGCATAATAAATTATTTTGTGCGACAAATTAAAAAAACAATGCACTACTGCGCAATATAAAATAAATATTTTTGTGAATTATGTGATAAAAAAATGAGTCATTTTAAATAGTAAGCTTACGAACACTTTCCATCATTGTGCACTTTTTTACCACTGACTAAAAATATATTTTTAATTAAAAGTACAATAGAGTTTGTATTACCTATCAAAGTTGTTTTATCACGTTTAAATTGCGCATTTTAATTAATTTAACAAAACCAGCATGAAAACACAATTAGAACATTTATGTCCTTTTTTATTTCTTTATATATGGTATTTATAATATAGATACGTAGTTAACATTCGAATACCTTCAATAGTGATGTTAGCTCATGATAGTGCTATTTTTTATAAAGTCTTCTGTCTACGTAGCCGATTTGTAGGCAAAGATCAAAGATTTGTTTTCCCCAGTTGCTGGATTTAAAAAGCATCAAATATGCAGGACTGGATACCAATATAGCAATTGGCAGACTAATTCTCGTTAAAAAATCTGTCAAAATAAATCTTGTCAATGCGCACATATTAACACTAGTTTGGTCGTCGTCGCATTATTGAGATCCATATGCTCCACTTTCGGAACGTATATTGCATAAAAAATTAAGTCTATCAAAATTACACTTAATTATATGTGTATTTGTAAGAAGTGAATAAATTATTTAGACTCGATTTCCTGAGAAATTATGAAAAATGTAACGAATTTTAATACTTCACGTATATTAATAGTATTTCATGATAAAATTGAGCTTATTTAGTGTACACATTTTTCAAAGTCAAAAAATAATCGTTTATAACATAACACTATGTAAATATTATTTAAAAAATATTCTGTAGGGATCATTACGTGTATTTGATATTGTTTATATTTAATAATTGTTAATGACTTACACCCAATACGGAAATGCGGACTTTATATGAAGGCCTGGCCCATCATTAGGGTCTGAGACTGCAATGCGTGTGTTAGAAAAGTTTTTTCATAACTCAAGCGCCTTAATCTTTTTTATTAGAATTAAAGACTTATCGCAGATTACAGTATTTCGTGTTATTTAATATAACACCATTTCTTAAAAATAGCTCGTAAACAGACGAATAATTAATTTGCCGCATTATTTAAATTGCACAACCGCTAAACTAAATATTATGCGTACAGAGGTAATCATTTTGGATTTTTTCAGACTTAAATTTATTTATAATTATCTGCTATTTGTTTTGATTGCGTTGACTATGCCAAATTACTTTTAGTAAAACGTTTTTTACTTTCATATTGATGACTATTGTTTTTATGCCAGCACATTTGTACCATACAACATGTATACCAAAAAGCTTGATTAAGACCGGTTGTATAGCCGGGGCAGATAGATGATAGACATATTTAATAGACCACAGCGTTAAGTTGTATCAAAACTGTGTAAGTCAGGTAGTATAAAACTTTCTAAGAACGAATCCACAGTGCAATTTTACATTGATATAAATAGTTAACCTAACATTTAAGCGTCTCTTTATTTACAAAGTTTTTTTCATGATTTTGTTTTCGCTATATCTTTCATAACTGTGAATCATTTTAAATAAATTTCACCTTATTTACTCGTATTTTGTAATATGTCATATATGCGTGATAAAACTATAACTTAGATAGTCTTTTCGTATTAGGCCAATGGTTTTGAATAAATGAGTTTTGCGTCCATCCAACGCCTTTTTTAAACCGAAAAAATTAAGTTGCGGAAATATATACGTATAATTTATAATAATTAGTTTAATCTGATAACTGCATCTGGGCATGGCGAATTAACAATGTAATTTTTTTTTCCCAACTTTTGTAAAATAATTATTTAAATACATATATTTATAAATAAAAAAATCTTTATTTTATTCAACGATAAAGAAGATAGAAGTAAAAAGATTATTCTTAAAAATAAGCTGCGTTTATTAGTCGTTTATCTTTATTTTATTTAACATGAGAATACACACGTCAAAACGTTATGAATAACTATTTACAATTACAAGTCTATGGCCGTCATAATCAAATTTGACTTTAAATAATCAAAATACATAATATTCGTCCTTAATATCGCATATATACATATGCACATAAAACTAATAATACCACATAAATTCTACCACATGTTCCATTTAATATTATTAAAATTTGTGGTTCAATACAAAAAGTGCCCATGTCAGATTTGATCAACTTTATTGGTAACAGAAAGTATTTTAAATGCTTATTTTTTAAATATAATATTAGCAAAATACTGGATTATTACCCGCCTTAAGCTCATCAATTAAGCCATGTTCACTCCAAAACTAGAGCATAAAGATCAACACAGTGGAAAGATGTCCGCTTCGCAAGTGAAGTTTATGGATCTTAATAATGTATTGGCAGATTATTTTTCACGAAAATTGATGTCAGGTAACTCCTAACCTCGTCCAAACCAAGAAATTGATATATTTGAAAAGTCTATTTGGCAAAAATTTTTAATTTGCTTAATTTTTAATCGGCTATTATAAATAATTAACTCATAAATGGAAATTTTAGTTTATTTCATGAACAAAATTTATTAGAGTTTTCAAAAAACTGTACTACAAACTACTTTTTGAAGAATTGAATTAAATATTTGATTTTCGTAAACGTTTGTGATAGTAAAAAAAAGCTTCCGAGTAAAAATTAGATCACAAATTCGCAACTGTTATCAGTGTGTTTGAAACTTGTAAACGTATTTTTTTCACGCAAAGGTCAAAGGAATAATTAAAAATCATTTTAACCTTTCGCCAATCAAAGTGCCTTGTATAATTATTTTGAGCAGTAATTAATGGTTAGATTTAAAAATACTACCCTTAAATTTACAATCTTACGTCTGATACTTAGGGACTACTGAATTAATTCTTCATCATTCAAAATATGTGTAATTTATCAATGTTGGCAAGAATTGGCGTAATTTTCTTTCTTTTCCTCAAATGGATATTAACGTAGTCGCTGAAAGTTGCGTGTTCAGGGACCTTTGTAGGCCATAGACCGAACAGACTTAATTTCACACCTTTCTAAATTGCTTCGACCATAATTTCGGAAAACGAAACAGCAAAAAAATTGACTTCGACCATGGAACTAACCGCATGAAGGTTTTCTATATACTAATGCAACGAGGAAAATTCTAAATGCTTTGACATTTGGGAAAAGTTTCTTAATTTGAATCACTCACTTCAGTAATCAGATAACAATAGAGTTTGCAAGTAAATATAATAAAATAAAATGTAGCCGTTTCACGTGATACAGTCAATATTTAAGGTCAGAATAATACTTCACACTTTTTTTTTTGATGTGCGTGAGTAAAATTTCGTAATAAATCACACTTTATGTTTAATTGTATTATTAATATTGTCGCATTCGGTCGGCTGAATAATTTTTCAAAGGTTACACTTTATCGAAGTGTCAGCGGTCTACGCTTTAGGAAACTATTATACATTAACGTCAACGTGATAATCAATATTATATACATTTGAAGTAGTTGGATTCATATTCTACATCTCAATAAACATGAAAAAATGTGTGAGTCTTAATGTAGCAGTATAATTTGAATCACAAGCTTTACATATAACTGAACTACATAAGAATATAAAATGATTATTTAAGAACGGAGAAAAAATTTAAATAATAGACGTCATTAAGGTGATAAATTAGTAGTGAATTGAATGTATAACCTAGAGTAGAAAAATCAAATATTATTTTAATAGTACCCAACAGCTATAAGGCAGGCATTTACTGCGTTTTATAAATAAATTAACAATGTTCGAAAATATGGAAAAAAGTGGTTCAGTTCAAAAAGGTTGTCATTCACGAGAATATTAATAGAAATCGGTAAAGGCTCAGTTGCCAGCTTAAATTATTTGCGCAGCCTTATTTAATTTTAATCTGTTTTTTTATAATAATTACAATGTAAACTTTGGTAAGTTGTTTGAAAAATTTAAATGTGTATAATGATAAATTTATATAGTATCAAAAATTTGGGAAAAAAATACGTAAGTAAATATATGACACCAATCAAAAATGTATACCAGTTATCTATAAAGTTTTTTTCAATACCGTGCAAACACTATTATCGTTAATAATAATCATTTTGATGTATGAAAATAATATATACGGACTAAAAACTGATAAAAAATTCACAGTGAAACAATATTTCTTTTTCTCCAACATTGTATGAAGCAATAATTTACTTTGACAAATAGCGTTTACATTTCTCTATGTCTGCCATAAGATTTTTTTCGCTTTTCTTTTTGCAATGTCACCGTAACTTTTTCACCTATTTCAGTTTTCTTGTTGCGGTCTTTCAACTCAACTTTTTATTGAGTTCTCTCATTTTTTAAGTTTGAGCCATCTACGAAACATTTGTGATTGATCATAAATTATTATTATAAAACAAATATATTTCTTGACATTTAAATCGTATATATTTATGAGTATATCATATTAACGCTATAAAAATTAATCTACGAATTTTCGATAAGTAATCGTGTCTTACTATTCAATACAAACAAACGTTTTACCATAGCATTCCCAACCATTAGTTATATTCAAAAAAATTCAAACAAAATATCTCAGTATTTTACATTTACATATCTAACATAAATACATACATTTAAATTAATGCAGTCTCACCGTAAAATTTATTATTTTATATAGCTAAATTTAAATTAAATTTTCTTGAATTGCTAATTTTCTAAAACTTCCACGAACATGGTAGAAAATTGCATGCTTTCTCTTAGCTTAGAAATAATAAAAGTCGTTGAGAGTCAAAGCTCTATACATCATTTCGATAGAACATTGAAAAAATACGAATTTTAAAAATACACGTCAAATATTTCTTATTTCTACTATTTACCAAACATATTTTAAAAATATAATCTAAAGTAACATAACCTCCTAAAGATTCGGAATAGAATCTAGTTTAGTTTTCTTGGCAAAATTATTTTCATTTCAAATAATCTTTTTAGTCATTATTTCAATATAATTGGATCGATTAAAATTTTCTTCCTGCTGGAGAGACCCATACTGCCGACACAATATTATTTTTATATCACTAACTAAAATAGTTTTAATTATATTTCTAGTGTAAATAATAAAAATGATTAAAAACGAAATATTTTTAGTAAATACAACTCGAAATAAACTCATTGGTTTGCTATAAGACAATATATTTTGAATTGTAATTTTCATAAATATATTTTTTCAAAAAACTATGGATTACCCAACAATTAATAAGAATATACCAATAACACAATATGCCAATAACACAATATCTATATTATTTGAAATAAAGAAATATTTTATGTCCTAAACGAGACATTGGTCAACTATAAGTATTAATGTAATGTATATTTCTAGCTAGTTTAAATTATACAACTCCATCTCTCAATAGCTCAAACGTGAACTAATATTATGCAAATGTTGGGGCTCAACACTGGTCAATCATAAAATAAAATTCAAAACATTTTTCACTCTTTACGGTCCGCATAATAAAACATGGTAATGATGTGCTTAATACGTTTTTAATATTTGACATACGGAATTTCCAAACAAATCACACTGTAATGACTTGCTAAAAATTAAGTACATGGTATTCTCATATTCATTTACATATTAACCGTTATTTATAATATTATAAAAGCTATTTTTACATTTCTGTGAAAGTATAATACAATATTAAGTGACTTAATTTATAAAAAAATAATTTAAATATTATAAAAACATGTATGGTATGTAAAATACTATTTTACCTTGTTGGAATTTATTAAATTAATCCACGTGTTCACCATTTCACGCAGTTGGCTATTATATACAAAACGAACAAAAGCTTTATTGAGCCGAAGCTAAAGCCAAATGTAGTAAAATATTATTATGTATGTTAATCAAGGATTTTTAAAACAATAATTATGTATGCAAAACAAAAACGTTAGATTTTTACAGACATCGAAACACATTGATGGTTAGTTAGTTAATATTGGAATAATAACGTGCTTAGCTCTCGAACTAACCTATCAGTATGTCAATAATTTAATCATTACTTTAAAATACAACAATTTTTTTCAATGACACTGTTATTTGGATTTATCAATCGTGGAAGAAAAAGGACTTAATCTACACGGATTTTTTTTTTATAAAAGGCACAAAAAACGTTTATTCAATGATTTTAGGCCAAAATAAAAATGTTCAATAGACACAATGTCGAAATGAACGAAGAGTAAACCTGGTGTTTATTTACCCAATATGATATTAATTTAATAAACTATTTATGAAAAACCCTTAAAGTTTTTTCTTGGTCCAAATTTGACGTTGCATCTTGATTTAAAGATAAAGGATAAATTTACAATAGATACTAACTCGGCTTTTGCAGACTGCATTCTTTATAACATTTATAAATTTGTATACAATATGACTATCGAAAATAGCTAGTTTCAAAAAACTGAGGGTTACATCCTTTTTCCTTTCTGCAGTCAATATATTATCATAATAATATATGTTATTAATTACCATCACCAAATGAAGATTTAATAAGTAAATGATAATTCAATTGATAATTATTTGCACTAATTTCAAAAAAAAAAATCTTGCCATTAAACAAGCCATTATGTATGATTTATCATAACCAAAAAAAATTAAAGCATATGAAATAGGCAAAGTTTTGCACGGTTCGTGATTAGGGCAAATCTCTAGCTGTAAATCTAGATGTAAATTATTTACATACAAGATGAAAATATTTTTTGTATTTTTTATTATCTTGATGTCAAATACAATCCTTTTACATGGCATAATAATTTATCGCAATATTATTAAAATAAAAATAAAAATATTCACAAATGTCGAAGATAACCTTCAAATTTAATCATAACCAAAGTTTGTATGCTGTCGTGTAAAATTTCTCCGACCTCATTCGAAATTCAAAAAAACGCGCGCGCGTTCGTTAAAATTGGCGGGGAATAGATTTCTTAGCTGGTGCAGCTTTCCTTCTCTCTCGCCCGACCTTGAACACGATCACGCGACAATATTTTCTGCGGTGGCTTTTCTCTTAGCTCACACGAAACGTGGCGTGTGATTTGACTCAACAGCTGGGCACACACAATGGAAACTTCCGGCAGCTTCAGAAAGTTCAAATGTTTGCATAGAGAGGGCGGCTATGACGGTACACTGTTCACAAAAACGATAATAGATGGCGCAATCAATCTAATTGACTTGCATATATCAAATTTAAAATATGAATTGTATATTTATTGATTTCAAAATAATCATTTAAAACTGACATCTAAAGGATGCCGTTACCTAGAACTGGAAGAAGCAGTCAACTTCTTTGAGAGCCAACTTCACGAAGAAAAACTTCCCCAATTTTTATGTCAAACTACTCAAAATGAATATCTAAGCAACACGTAAAAACCAGCTTACTTGTAACAACGGTACGACAGTGGATTGATGTTTTTTTTTAAAAGTTTTATCGTACAATTTTTATTTCTCGCAAAGTTTTAATGGTATTAATACTAATACGAGACACAAAAAAGAACGTGCTATATTTTGAAGTAAGAATTCCAAGCTGAATATTCATTTTCTGAGTAGAAGGTTTGAGTTTAATTTTTATGTGAAAATGCTATCTGTTTTCCGCATATATTTTTAGTGCTCTAATAAAAATAACTATTAAAAATATTAATTTTATTGCAAAGAAATTTGGAGTAATCGATACCATATCATTTGCCACAAAAACTGAATTTCGTACATGTGAAAATCATGTGGCGCATTAAGATAAACTACTTTAGATACTTAGAAACCGTAAATCGAAAAGGACTTTAATTTAATACTAGTATTTAGAAATTATGTCAGTTAACTTTTTATCGAATTACTTATTACCTGTAGTAAGATGCCCGTTTATGATTTGCGCCTTTAAAAAAATACAAGAGAGTAATTTCAAATTTTTAAGGAAAAATCAAATTTTTTTTGTGCAAGCCCTTTTCTTTTAATAGAGGTTTAAATACTTGTTAATAGATAGTCACTCATTTTATTGGGGTCCCTAGACAAAAAAAATCTTTTAAATATCTGCAATGCCCACTTTGACCCTGATGATGAAAAATTATATGTCATTGAAATTGATCAAACTATTTTGTTGTTTGGAACTGTCCTCTTGTATTTTTGAGTTATTTTTTGTAAAGAGATGAAACTTACGCCGTGGTAACCATCTAACTTTATAGTAATAAAAAGTTCAGTGAAAAAAATAAAAATAATAATATTCTTCATACCGTCTATATTCCTTAAAACTGTCCAATTCTGCTGTTTCCTCCGTTGTGATCAATATGATGCATGGTCTTTTTGAGTATTTTAATAGAGTTGGTTAAATTTGAACCCCGTGCTGTTAAAAACCGCTCTAAAAGCATCATATCAGGCAATTTCACCATAAATATTTTAAGAATCACAAGACATGTTATAATTACTCCTCTTAACAAATTCAAATATTGGACCTAACAGGTATTTTAACAGGTATCTCCGAAACTTTATGATTTAGAGACACCATATTTCTATATCGTGTAGATCTCATTTAGATGATTTCGATGGTATATATAACTCGATATTTCAAAAAAACGGACACACAATAAACGTCCATCTTACTACATTGTGATAAAGTCGTTTTAAGTGTTTCTTTAAAAAATATAAAAATATGGTCATTATTGTAAATGTAAAACTCTACATGCACTTTATATACAAAACAACAAAATCTCCGCTTAATACGATTTGCAATAAATCTAAAAAAAACTGAATATTCATTGTTCTCGTTTCGATGCAATCCGCGCATACAATATTATGTCAAAGTTTCTTTTTCAACATTGTGCAAAACACAAAGCTCTAACATGCCTATTGACATATTATTATCGTAGTACATATTTATTTTCGTTAAACCAGTCTACCGGAAGTTTTGCGTGTCGGAAATAAATAAAAATAAATTTTACTTGCTATTTAAAATCTTGTAATATATCAATAAAATGAGCCCACTCTATTGTTTTGACTGCCATTTATCAAAAGTTGTATTTTTCAGGCTTTTTCATCGCATTCTAGTAGCGGGTTTAAAACGTCATGTTTTATGATATAAATTCTCTGTGGGCAAGTTACAATCAGATTTGTCTTGTTTTTGTTTTTACTATTATGTTTGCGTATGTAATAAGAAAGTTTACTCGTCATTTAAAAATTTATTTTTTATCTATTCTATTTAATTTTTGATTGATATTATTGCCGTCATATCAAGGGTTAACAGCGGAAATAAATAGAGTAATAATCACTTATTTCTCCACAAACTTTATAATATCTATCAGTATAAAAAACCCTGTGTACTAAGTATATATTTTTACCAATAAGAGATTATTTAAACTATTAAACATATTCATAATATGTATATGAAAATGGATTGACGTGTTTTAGTAATATATAATTTAAAAATGTAATATAAAAAAATATTTCAACACTTAACCGTCTTAAGAAAAAAATAGCAACACAATTCTTTCAACTCAAATTTTCTAGAACAAATAAAAGGTTCTTTTAAGGACAGGAGCAGGTGATTTTTTCTCAATTTAATGGCTTTCAAGCCAATCATTTAACAACTTTCTTATGACAATAACTCCCACATTTTTTCATGTTACAAAACATCTTCATGATAATAATAAATACTTCGTCGATTGTGGATAGGAGAAAAGTTCTACCTAACCAACAAAGAACAAAATTTACAGAAATTACAATAAACGTGCACTTTATAATTTTCGGTCAACTTTGCTGTCCACGAAGACTAAACCTGATATTTTATTTACCCAATCTGATATTAATTTAATAACTTATTTAAGAAAAACCTATATAGCTGATATGGTAAAATCTTTTTTACTGGTCGCAAATTTCACATGCCCACCTTTATTCAAACTTAAAAGGTAAATTTAGATACTAATTCAGCATTTAAAGCTCACATTCTTTTGATAAAACATGTATTAAGTTGTATACATTGGGATTATCGAAAAAAAGCTATTTTAAAAAAACTGAGGAAGACTTTCTTTTTCCTTTCCACACTCGGTATGAAAAGTATAGATACTACATAAGCATTATTAATTATGCCTATGATTAAATGTATAATATTTAGATGTCCTAATTGAATATACTTTATTTATAACGTATTATCTGCAACTCAAATGTCAAAAGCTTTTTCTTTGTTATGTTGCAAAGTTTACCACAAGGTCATTTTTTCGCCAAAAAAAAAAGTTTTGAACTTTGCGTTGATAAAGTAGGACGACGACTCCGTCGAAGTTTTTCAACGGAGAGCATTTCACTTTGATATTATTTTACATATATCTTATTATGGATTATTGTATCGATTTAAGGCTTGGTATTTCAAATCACCACTGTAATATTACGCATATCAAAAAAGCTTTTTTTAAATTAATATAATACTGTACCATTATCGTTAGACAAACATAAATCACTTTTCGTTCATGTATTATTTTACTTTCAGTGTACTTTTTTAGCTTTTGATAAAATTAAATCTAATTTTATACACATTATTTTATAGAGAGAGAAAATTAGTATATAATGGTAACTATAAAACCTTGTCAGAGTTTTTCATGATACCCTTGAGTAATGACATACAGTACGCCTTAAAGTTAATATTTTTTTGTAAAATTGAATTACAAAAAAATTTTTTTAATATATAAGTCAAATAGGATTATGAAAATCATTTGTTTTGATAATTATTCCAACAGTGTCAGTCTTGCAGCTAAATAATCAACGACCAAATATATAATAAACATAAAGTTACTATTCAAATCACTTAAAATTTAATAATAGTTACACATAAAAAAATATTGGCCAACATAAAAAAGAAAAAGATTAAAAATATATTTAAACATAATACAAAAAGATTTGAACTATTTCTATTATATTACGACACATTGACAAACGGATCAGAAATATATTTTTTTCAATTATGACGTATTTAGAAGTCAAAGATAATTTATCTAGAGGTTTGTCTATTACATAATTCAAATTAAATTTTTATATACAATAATAAAGTTATTTTTTTAAATTAATCCTTTACATGAAACAAAAGAGAACTTAACGTGTGCTAACGTAGAAAGTATGGTAATAATGCATTATAAGTATGAACAGAAGAAGCTTTTTACTGCTCAAAGGATTTTCCAAGTCTCAAAATATTTTCAGAATCAAGGCCGTTGTTTTGATTGCATGTTATAACTGCCGTGAATAGGTCTATTAGGCAATAATTTGACTTTCCGAACATTGATAAAAAAATGTTTTGTTTCGTATTGCATCTCAAATGGCTCCACGATATCTTCTATTTCCGCTTCAAGTTGAATGGAGGAACAAAACAATCTGTTTCAATTTCCAAGTTTGCTTGCCGCCATTCAAAATAGAGGAATGACATGCATGTCGGAATACCATAAATGCCGCCATGTTGGTTTATCGTTTGTAACGTAGAATTTTGTTAGCGGGGAAAAGTTTGATTTTATAACACAGGTTAGCATTTTATGCGCCGTATGCAATAAAATTCCTTGGCACGGTCGCAGTACATAACGACAATGTCAAACAAATGAATATGAGTGTGGTAAGCAAATTACAAATTATCTCTTCTTTATTATAATCATACAAAAGACGAAACCAAATCGCACTAACAATCGCGATTACTGTTTTCAATATAATGAGTCACACATTTTATTTATATATAATATTATTTATGACACAAGATAAAAATTTACAAATAAAACATACATCATACTATAAACAAAAGCCAGGTTTTAATTTAAAGCGTAATTTACTATTAAATAAGTTATTAATAACCAAATTTTAAACATACACACGAGCTAGTATATATGTTGCAATTAAGATATTTTATATCATATTAATGTAATAGAATTTCACAATTATTTATTTATGTTAATAGATATGACGTTTTTTGCAGGAATAAAATAACATCTATACGATTTAAATTTAAAGCATATTTCAACACGATATTCCATTTGTTTTTTTTTCGAAAGAATATTTTTTTAGTTGACATGAGCTTAATTCACATCAAGGTATTTGGCGATAATAAGCTTTCGTATTTGTAATATATATACTGTGAAAAATGTTGAAACAATATCTGACAATCGCTAATTTCGCTTTAATAGATGAAGATATTTTAAATTCAAATCAACATTCACTGCTTATTGTTTGAAAAACAAAAGCTTATTGCGACCAGCAAACTTTTAGTTTTTATATTGATCATTATAATATTCTTTTTATAGAAGAGAGGCATCCTCATAAAAAGCGTACACCATAAATCTACTTTGAAAGTCAGTATATACAATGTCATCCAGCCTTATTTACGTTGCATTTGAAAAAACCTTTTTTCCATGCAAATATGGACCAAATTTCACCTGTTATAATATTAAAATTATATTTCCATTTACTCTCTTCAGTACACATGAGTGCATGCTAATCTCAGTTTCAAGTATTTTTATTTACTCTGAATAAATAAAGCACGATCACAACGACCTATACACTTAATGAAGACCAGGTGTAAGTACGGAACGGTGAATAAAGGTCACATTTATTATCGGCTTTTATTAGTCTTTTCAAAGCAATTGTATTATGTGTAAAAGCATTATGTCATAAACTTTATAAACACTGAATCTTTATTAATGTCTTACAAATTGGACTAAATTTTCAAAACGTCACACAAAAGTATCTTTTATTTTTCATTACAAAGCAGCTAAAGCATATAAAACACAGAAGAAGACAAACTCAGAAATAGTCAACAGTGTGTGATGATGATAACTTGCATTGTGATCTAAGCTTTGTCGACAGTTTTTTTAATAAGTATATGAAGCAGTAAAAGCAAGTTAACATTTGTTTTATGTAGAGTTAGGCGATGCCTTTACGCCGCGTGTCCGTTTTATTGCGTGACAAATAGCTGAAAAAATTAACGATGTATTTTTGCGATTCCGTGACGAAAAACTACTATTAAATTTTCTTTGGCGTGCTCAATAGCATCTAAGATTCAATTATTAGTCAGAGACTACTCAAAAGTTTGAGTTTATCAAAGAAATATATTAAATATAATAATTTTATAAATTATCTTATATCATCATGGCCTTGAGTAACTTTTCGACGTATACTCTAGCTGTCACCAGAAAATATAAATCTTCATTTATTTTGACGTTAAGTGTATCAGACTAAGTGACGAAAGGTCTTTAATACTTATTACTAAGAACACAAATTCTATTTTCAAATCTAACTTTTTATTTTTTATTTCAAATAGTTGAATTGATTATTGCTTATCAACTAATTTTTAACCCATCGGTCATTTAATAATGCATTTTAAAATGTTCAAAAGTTCTGATAAACAATTCATGACGTCCAATGCCTCGCGCACTTATCAATTCGGCTACCGAATTGACCATCTTATGAACAACATACAAATATGTAAAAATAAATATTGATAATACGGAGATTTAAATACTTCATTTTTTAGTGTGATAATATTTACATTGGCAAGATCTATATATCGTTCATTACAAAACAATACTTCGAATACCACACGATAATAATTTTAAAAAAGATTAAAAAACTCTTTTTATCAAAAAAATTGGAATTTCATTTAATCATATTGATGGAGAGTTCTTTTCATTTTTTGTATGTTTTGCGATGTGGCTTACTAGATATTATTTTGTAATATAGTGAAGAAATAAGATATATTCAATAATATGTATTTAATTTATATATGCTTGTATTTTTATAGGTTCTGTATATTCTTTGAATACAATAGACTCCCGGTAGTAAAATAAAGATAACTAATTGGTTTAATAAAGTCGGAAAAATTAACCGTAAAAGTTTTTTACGGGTTTGATGTTTTAGTCTATCACATAGACACTGTATACATGACTAATGTTGACTTTGGTCTACGTGGAAAAATATTACGGTAAGTGCAAAATACCAGCGGGTAATCACGTTAATCTCAATTAGTAGGGTGTTGAAAATTTCATTATGCCATATAATAATAGAACCTCACTCTACTATTTGTGGCGTATTATGTATTTTGAAAGTAATTTTTGTCTTCATTGAAAAAAAAAAAAAAATCTAATCTACGTAACTTTAATAAATGCAAAATTTTAAATCAATTTTATTCGTTCCAGTATCATGGATGTATATTTGCACCAAAATATATTTTGGCTGACTATAAATTCTCGCAAAAAGTCTGTCAAGATGTGTCTTCACACTTCGAAGATACATATACTCCGTTTCTAGAGTGGACATGGTATAAAGTATATTTTATATCCACAATGATAAAATATAACAATATTACAGTACTTGCATATAATTTTTATGATTTATAATATATCAAGAAAGAAAAATAGCGTTATAAGTCATGATAGAGTCTTGTAATGACTGAGGATGTGGCTAAATACGGTATGATAGTTAAAGCTTTAATTATATTGCACATATATACCGGTTAATATTATCGTTAATGCCAAATTAAATCAATTAATTATGGTTTTCAAGAACCATGTGTACTCTAGTTAAATCCAATCAAGATCGTTAGAAAACTGCACACCCTTCCGGTTTTTTGGAGAGCGCTTCGTCACACCATGGTATACGCATAACTAAAGTGGAGTAGATGCATTTTTTAATCAAGAAATTGCTTTTTAAGTTCTATTACATTAAGCGAGTTTAAAAGCTGAGATAAAATTCGTAAGCTGGTCAACTAACTCACACATTAATGTAATACTTTAAAAATATATTGTAATTTATAATACAAATATAATTACCAAAAATTTGTGTAGTTTTTTTTTTAATTTTATAACTTTTTTAAAGTTAAATTATCATTAGCTAGAACAAGGACTTTCTCTATAGAAAAAGGTCATTTATATTAAGGTGTCTTTTTTACGTTATAGTAACAATATTACATACTTTCCTAGAAACATGTTTTTAGTTCAAATGCTGAAATACATTCGACACAGAAACACTTCATTAAAAACAAATACTATACATACTGTCAATGTACGTTACATTCATCACTAACATTTATGTATTATTCACTATAAATATTATTAATTAAATTAAAAGGCGAAGTTTTCTCAGTTATTGTAGTTTTTCATAAGCATAATTAAAATAATTTTGAAATTATTATGCATCCTTCGAAATGAAGGTCCCTTCATATTATTACGCCATACCATAACCTTCGACAAAATTGAGCACTGTTATAGATTGCGTATATATAAAGAACGGAGATATATTTTGTAGGTATACATAAATTGCCTGTATGCACGCACTCAGAATACGCATTCACAACGGGCATGACGTTCGTGCAGTGTTGTGTCAGGTTAGAAAACTTTTAAATGTCGGTAAAAACGAATATTAAATTAACTTATCTTCCTGGCAAGGACTGAACATAAATAAATCTTAAAATAACAACAAAGAATAGCAACGAATATTTTTATAAAAATGCCTACCAAGGATTTTCCTTTCAAATTTGACTCAGTCCTTTGTATTACTATTTTTAATATACCTACTCGTATAATTTTATGTTACAGGAATATTTTATGCGAAAATTATTTTGGTTTTAAAAAAATAACCCTCGAAAATAGAATAAATATTATAAATTAATGCGTTCAGTGATTCCAAACTAGTGAAAAAATAATTATTAGTTTTTACGGATTTATAATAAAATTTCTATTACATTAATCATTGTATCCTCGGTGGCTGAGATCTTGTGAGCGCTTCAGAGCCGGAGGTTGCAGGCTAGAATTTGGATTGCATTATTAGAACATATATATTTGAAAAATAGCAATGTTTTATACATAATAATGAATAAAAACATCATGTAAAAATGTTTTTTTTTTAATATTAATACGTATACCAAAACTTTGAATATATCTCAAATATGAAGTTATCGTTCGTCTATGTCAAACTAACGTAATTTTTTTTTTTAATATCTAAAATATGTTTAACAAGGTGTTACACATGTCTTTTTTACACTATGAATCATATTTAATGTTAATATTACAGATAAAAACACTCTAACGCTAAGATTTATAATTTTACAATTATCTACGAAACTTTGGGACCATTCCAAAATACTACATTATTTTTTAGCATGCCAACGATTATAAAATCAACCTCATTAATTTATTAAATTGCGAAAAAAATCTGATAGTAATCAATTTATTAGATTAGATAAATCTCCAACTAAATAACATCTTGTAATGTGACATTTTTTTTTACAAATTCATGACACTAATTAGATTTTTTAACATCACCTATTAAAAAAGACAGCTCGGCTACCGAAATATAAACTAGACTTGACTATTAAAAATTTATTTCAGTTTTACTCATTTATATTATATATTAAACTATTTAACGTCATTTGCAATGGGTTGTATTTTTTTTATGAGATCTATCTTTTTCGTTGGTTATATTTTTAAAAATCATTATTCTGTACTATAATTCAGGAAACTAAGAAATTTACGAAACTTCGTAAAATAAGAGTTCTATTTAGTAATTTAGTATCAATATTTTATCACAAACAGAAAATTATAAAGCGTTTTTTTTTATATACAAGTCAAGGAAACAATTTTAAATCATCGAAAATTTTCACTTTGCCTGATATAGTTATTGGCAAACAATATCAACTTGTAAAGTAATAATTATCTTAAATATTTAATTATGCCATGGCTCTTAAATGAAGTGTGTTATTATAAACAGTAAGTTATTAATTCTTATAAAAACGTCAGTATTGTAAAATATAAAATCAAAATTTACTCTATTTACAGACTTATTGAGTAGAGATTTGTATTATATTATGTTTACATACATATTTATTTGGTTTCTGCACGTTGAAGAGTGTCATATTTAACGCTTTCTAAGCAAGCAAACAACTTTATCGCATCAATCAGTCATTTGAAGCAAATGCTAGAACGTCCGTCGCGCTTCCGGCATTTCCGGTTGGCACTACCCGCACCGCCACTTGAACATCGCTGGTTTCCGGTTCTGCAATGCAACCAAATGGACACTCACTCACTTTTAACGCCTACTCCTATAATAGAAGAATCTAAATATTTGCTAAACACGAATCATTCATTTTCGATAGCGTGTTTGCTTTTAGTTGTCGAGGACTTTGTTTTTATCCTTGGACAAATTCAGCACGGATTTCCTTCTAATGGCCACGTAAAACATTTTAAAGAGTTTTTTGATGGTTATCAACGAAATCGCCTAAGGAACGAAAGAAACATATTTTTTTACAATTTTACATACAGTTACGATTTTAATAATGTTTCCAATCCGAATATTTTTACAAGATTTTATAATTAATTAATAATAAAAATTGCTATACATTTATTACCCAGACTAAGTTAAAATAAGGAATTGATGATACAGAATTGTCGTATGTTAACCCATTCAGACCTGCATTCATACTAAGGGGAGGAACAATTAACTCTCTATTGATTGCATGTGATAATGGGCCAATTAATTAAGAGAATAGAAAACATTTTAAAATGAATTTTCGCAATGCTCCAACTTACCATAATAATGCACATGTAAATTTAAAATCCCGTAAAATATTATTTTACATATATTTTGTTTATTTTATGTTTAAAATATTATATTTATACACATTTTAATTGATATTTAATGCCTAAAGATGCTTTGACTTCAATGTGTAATACTAAAATACTCACTAAGCTAGATCCCTGTTTTTCGTCTGTCGAATCTGTACAAAATAGATTTAGTTTTCGAACATCGCCAGTTTATCATTAATAAATGGTAATATTTGTTTTTGTTTTATGATAATAAAGGATATGAGTTGATAGTGATGCATTTAAACGTCGAATTATAAATAAATAAAAAAATATAGAGCTTCAAAATAATTGTGAATAATTATGTACACAGGGTCCGAATGGGTTAATATAAGTATTCTCATATTATCAACAAAAAAAGTCACACAATTAATATATCACAACATGTATAGTTCTAATATTCAAGTGTTTATTATACATTTTTAAAAGAAAAGTCAACATACATATCCTAAAGCAAACAATTTAGACAACAATCAATATCAAAATGTATTATAGTTGATTTTCTTTTTAAGGATTCTTTATAAGGTATTCGTAATATTTACGCAGGGCCCTCCAATTCAGTGGGTGTTTCAAAGGCGCATGCAATTTCCCACTGATTCATACACATGGGGACACACGTGTACATGATTCATATCTTTTTTTTTTAACAATAATGCGAAATATTTTTTTCCAGCGTTACCAACTTGATCGTGATTAAGTTTTGTACTTAGCGACTGTATGTTTTTAATTACAATTACTTTTTATTATTTGTGGCGTGAGTAGTCGGCGACACACCCCGACCGCGAACCTCCGCCGGCCACCTCTGGTCACCTTGGGAACGGCACGCGATCCTTTCCTACAACATCCCTGATATTCAGCGGTTGTTTTTATTAAATAACAAATACTCTTCTAATAGTGTTCTAAGAAACTTTCAATACTTAAATAACTACATTAAAAAATATATCTGTCTTAATTCAGTAAATACTGAGTGAGCACTGAGTGAAAAATTAGACAATTTTCGTTTGGAGGTCAATCGGAAATCACGGATTCATATCCTGTAGTTGAATAAAAAATAACATATTTTTATCTTTTTTCACAATCGGCTTTTGTAATAAACATTACACAAGCACACTGTAAAGATTTATACATTCAATATACTCGGAAAGTACACCTTTAACTAAAAATAACAAATTATTCGTCGTGTTTTTTTTTAATAAATGGGACATAATAATATCAAACTAATACCATATCCTAAGATTGGATACTTAAAACAGTTACCCAATTAATATCTACCTTGTTTTTCCCACATTGACATCCAGCGTTTTTATATATAAATAATTATAGTGCATACATTCAACCACAAATAATAATCAGGACAATATATTTTAATTTCACGTTATTTTTTTAATGTTTATCTAGATTTTTTTATGTTTGTACAATAAATCTTAAATAATTGAAACATTAAGTCGAGAGTAAGCGACATGAGTTTATTTAAGCTTCAAAATTAATATTCGTACGCTTTTGTACATGCACAATAAATCTAATTAGAAAATATTTTACATGTTCGAATACGATTTTTTACATTCAAATAAACTACATAGTATTTGATTGCAAATTGTGCTTTTTTGGTAATATTTGTGAACAATAAATACGCCTAAATCGTGTAAAAATGTCGTAAATACAAAAACCAATTGATTTGTTTCGGAATTCATATTCACTCGGCCAAAAAACAGAAACGCTGCAAAATGGCTTCAAATATTATGACAGGCGATTCTCAGTCTGCATGTTTGCACGCAGTGAAAAACTTACGAATATAACGTTTTATCATCCCCTAAGCAATGGTGTCACAACTATCGAACAGCGAACCATTGTCTATATTTAAAACAACAATAGATTACATAATCAACTCAATTGAGAATTTCTTTGTATCAATGTCTATACATAAAAATATAAGCATTTTTTTAGAAAATTAAAAATTTACTCTTAATACTCTCGTTTGCAATGTGTTATACCAGTATTAGTATTATAGCATAACTATTAGTTTTGTATAATATTTTTATATATGCAAAAATATAAGAAAAATAATGCGATAACTCCACATATTACTATTTTTTTACCACGTTCGCTCCGAAAGTGAAACATTGTGAAGATATCTGCCCCGAAAGTATTTGGATGGAAAATATGTCTTGTTTTTAGTGAAAATTGAAAATCCAGTCCTGAATTTTTAGTTTTTTTTAATCTGTCAAATAGAAAAATTAAACCCGCATTCCTCGGGTGAGAGGTGCACGCGGTAACCTCTCGGATAACGTAGATATTTATTTATTTATTTACTTTATACATGTTGTAATATCACAAATTATAAGTTTA
>JAGVSQ010001388.1:0-29720 GCA_022683975.1 Rhyacophila evoluta | reverse complement strand
TCTTGGGAAGCTGCTCCTGGGACACTTCTGGCACTTATGAAGAGCGCCTCACTTCGACTTTTAAAGCTATATAATAATAAATCTTCATGAAACATCAAGACGTGTACCCGCACAATAGAAACACGTGCGCCTGACAATCGGTCACCTAGGAGGTTATTGTTGATACAGTTATAGACAAAAAATTGATGAAAATAGCAAAAAATGAATTACTGTCAGTTCGATTTGATTGTATTCTGTACTCTTTTTTTGTTTCGCTAAATATGTCGACAACGCCCTGGACTCGCGTGCGACGTTAAGTGTTTATATTCGCAAAGAATGTACACGAGTAATGTAAATAATTCATATATAACTCACGAATATACGTGAAGCAAAAGCTTGCATTTTGGTACATTGTATTTATTACACATAAAAAGCACCTAGTTATTACAACTTACCCATATGTTTAAAGCTTACACGTGTTATAATATTATTGCGTTATGTATCGAACACTAGGTTTCATTTTACGTACGTCCAGGATCTTTTCAGATGTAACAATGCTCAAAACTCTGTATAATTCATTAGTTCGAAGGATGCTAGAGAGTGGATCGGTTGGTTGGGCCCCGAATCAGTTGAAATACGGCCTCATGGTGGAGAGGGCTCAGAAGAAATTTCTTATACTTCTGTACCTGTGGGTGTATGGATACTATCCATGGCTTTATCCAACTGCTTTCGTTTTGGGCTTGCTTTCTTATTGTAGCTTAAAACTGAAGAAGAATATGTATTTGGCAACGCATTTTTTCGACTTATGCGTTGTATTATTGATAACTCTACCGCTCTTGCTCATATTGGTCTGTATGCCTTTGATAACTACCTAAGAAATCGTGAACATCAGCTGTTTTTCATTCCTAAATGCACGATTATCCTGCCAGTAGCCATGTCAATGCGGAGGGCAATGGTGATGTTTAACGAGATCGCCTCGGATATTAATATCTTTCACCTAGATGAGAGCGAGCTTAGATGGATGCTATTATATTCATGATCAGAATAGGGTCCGTCTAACTTACTTGGTAGACACTCTCTTTTTCCTTCTGTATATATATATATTGTAATTATTTCTTCATTCTTTTTTTATATTTTAATATGCTTTTGATATTTTCGTCATAACTATGTGTATGTCGTGCTGTTAATGTATTCAACTTGTAATTTGTAATGTTATAACATGTTCAAAATAAATAATGTTATCTGAAAAACATGTACAAAATCGTTTATATACACATGGTTACTTTACGTTATTATAAAAGTTAAAAATCTCCTTGGACAGTAACGAGAATAAGCACAGTCTAGGATTTGTTTTAATGACGACTGTGTCCGCCAGATGGTGCAATACCGAAGTTGGACATACAGCCCAATACGATGTAATGTCTAGCTATTTAGTCTGATATCACCATTATTGTCTGAACTAGTTTTAGTCAAAGCATATTAGTATGTTCAGTTATTCTTACTTAAGAGTCGCTGCTGCTCATATTTCAACTTAATTGAGGTAAATGACTTGTTTTATACGTCGTAATACAATATTAATACAGTATAATAAAATATATTCTTATTTATTTCTTTTAAAACCAGGCTAATCTACCAGCATGTATATAAGTTGCAACTAGCATTGTATATGTGCCTTACAAGTTTTATATTATTAAAAAATAATAATTAAGTTAACAGCTATATTATTCTCACATTTACATACCCATTTCGTAAGTAAAGCGTTTGGAACGACACATAGTAAAATATGATTGTTTATCATTCATTTTTTTTTAAATATTTATTCAAAAAAAATCAATTTCAATGAATAACTTGAGATTTTTTTACCCTTTACTTTCAAACGTATTTTTCTCATTTTTATAGTCTTGAGCTTGAATGACTTCTGCATAATTATACCTAATTGATATTTACAGTGTGTGATGAAAATATCTGGAACCTAATGCGAGAGGTGTCAGTAATTGTTCAGTTTATATGATTTTTTTTTTTGTAATCTACAATATAAATTAAGAATGTTTATATCTTTAAATATATAGACGATAAAGCAAATAATTACGTAGCTTTCTATTATTTATTACTATAGCTAAAATACCATTCAAATGGCCAAAATCTTTATAACATTAGGCTACAGGTATAAATAATATAACAATTATTGAATATGTACATTCTGAATTCAAAAATTTAAAAAACAGTAAAAAAACAACTGAATTTTTATATAAAACTCAACTATATTTCGAATTTAATAATAGATAAATCTTTACTGAATCGGAGATATTGTTCACAGATCTTTCATCATCTTCTTGAGTCTGGTGGACTATTTCTTGCTCTTATTGTTAGTTGAGGTTCTAGTAGAATTACTCCTCAGCCAAATTAATTCCAGTCCAGTGTTTTATGTTGCCCAGTCAAAATAAGCATTCCATCCCAAATCGTCACCGTCCATTTATTTTCCCCTTTATAATATATATAATACATCGGTCTGCTTATGAAGTGCCCGAAGTAGGCAATCATTATTTTACTATTTTTATTACACATTACTGAAAGAACCTTTTCCGTGTTTATATTCTCAAGAACAACTTGGTTTATTACATGCTCAGAACACGGTATTTGCAATAGTCCCTGTAGCATACATTTTATACGGTTTTTTCTTCCCGAGAGTATAAAACATAAAAATATCATTTGTATTTGAAAGCAATAGTGCGAATATCTATTTTCTAAAATGTTATTTAATGTCACGTTGTTAAAATTTAAAACTATTTCTACAGTGGGTGGACTCGATTTTTAAAAGAGCAAAAATAAATATAAAAAGTCAAATTCTAAAGCTATTTTTTAAGCAATAATTATACCTACTCTTCTTAAAATTTATTTTTGTAGAGCATCTGCGACGTCACGCTGAAGCGTTCTTAAATTTGAAATATTTTTTCATACTTTTTTTAAAATGAATAAACCATCCATTCATCAAAGATTTATTTTACTTTATAATAATATCCAAGTTTTTTTCTCTGCCTCCTTACATTCGATCTTTTATCAAGCCTGTACCGGATATCTGGTATAAGAAGACAATTTTCTTTATTTAGTTGGAACGTCCAAAGAGTTAAAATTACTCACCTAATCTTGCACTTGGCTATACAAATCTATACAAATATATAATAGACCATAAATTCCCAAAATGATCAGTACCACCCCCTGTGGGCGCTAAAGCCTTCTAGAGAGGCAATAGTGGGTTCAGAAGTAATTCGGGTGCGTTTTGGCGGTCTAGAGAGGAGATAGGCTGGTTCTTTATGGAATAAATAATTAATCATATGACGTGAGCTAAAAAACGAGAAACGTATATTTTCGTAAGAATTTGGGGAGCGTTTAAGTGGATGCTAGCTCCTGATAGAAGAAACGAATATCGATTTAAAGATGAGAATAAGGCGATGAGTAATTTCGAGTATTTTTTTCGAAAGAAGGGCCATATCCCAAAAAGATTGGGAAACTGGGCTATAGACAAAACGCCGATTTTTTTGACTATATCCGCTACAGAATTAGAGTATATTAACATGCATAACGCGAATAATTTCTTATATTGACATATTGTTTTTTTTTCAAAAAGTTTTCATACTAATCATTGCATCCTGTTTATTCTAGAAATCAGAATATGGATGTGATACTTGAACTTGCAACCTCGGGGATTGAAGTACCTGAACTTACTTATCGGTTGCCAGGGCAACAAATGTATAACAACGATTATGTTGCATCTAAATACATATAGATATTAATCCCATTAAGAAATTTGAACCAACAATGCATGGTTCGGTACTTACATGTCTGAAGCTTATGCACAGTTCACTAAGTAGTCGGCTTCCATTGAACTACCAAGTCAAGTTTCCTCATTGGGAATTCCTAACTTTTCATTATTTACTTTGTAAATTAATTTTACTTATCTTTCAAAGATACAAAGATATTTTTATGCAATGTACTTTTTCATTATTAAGACTCCAACCTGTGACTCAATCGCACGCGCTTTTTACTTTTAGTGCCTTGTGATAAATAGCGGGTGACCATTACTTATAGTTAATTTTATTTCTATGGCAAAAATAATAATTTTATTTTAAATTTTGGACGCACTCGCATGTCTTGGATGACGTTATAATGTACGTTTAGCAGCGTCGATTACTCATTTGAATGGTGTTATTACGCTTCAGATAGAAAGAAAGGGAGAATTTTCAGTAACTTGTCACAATTACTTAGTGTATCAACGATATCTGCCTTGGAATGTTGCTTTTATGTTTCCGCCGCTTTTTTGTATTTCTTGCACTTATTTCATATTATTCGACTTATAATGCATAGTAAAATGATTTTTAAAGCAAATTACAATAATTGATCTAGCAGACATTGTATAATTTTAATTTAAAACATACATTTTTAAATGAACGCTTGAAGTACAGTTACGTGGCTTTTAGTACAGTGAGGCGCAAGCTAATTAAGCTAATGCTTAAAAAATAAAACAATATGCATTCTACAATTTACTATGTAATTACTACAAATAATGACAACAAATCGAGATTACACCCGGAAATACATTATCACCTTCGACAACAATTCTTGAAATGAAATAACAGATGGTCCTTCAGTTGACTAATTCAAATCCTATTTGAAGTGAAATTGGTGGGTTATAATCGTCGTAATACATCATATGGATCGACAGGCTAATGCGATTATTACAATTAATATAATATGTATGTATATTTAATCGATAAATACATTTCATATTATCACTGAACTACTATCACAATTATAAAGCGTTGTAAAGTGAGTCATCTTAAGAGCGTTGGATTTTTTAATACATAATTTATTATTTAATAAAAAATATTATTAAATAATATCAATTAAATATAATAGTTAAACTCTTAATGTATTTAAAATACAAAAGATTTTCTAACTGAAATTGATCGCTGATTTGATTTAATATGAATTTTAAAACTCTTGTATACAATAAATCACATTTAAAATTGTATTATATGATATTTATTTCCTCTTAACTTTATCTTTTATTCTTAATTTTATTTTATTGCTGTGTAATTATATCAAATGTGAAACGTAAAGAATGGTTTATTTGTCTTTTATGTTTTTGTTTTTATTTATTTATACTCTAATGTTTTTCCATAAAAAATAAATATAAAAAGCTCAGCATTTCATTAAATAAGAATGATGCCATGTATTTTTTATCATTTAAAATAATTTAAATGTAAGTATTTTTTATTAAAGCTCACCGATATGAAAATCGTATTATCTCAAATATGTGTCATATTCTACTCAATAGTTGAAAATACTAGCATCGTTGCTATTGGAAAACGATGATGGACTTTTTATGTAGATTAATTCTTTACTATGTTATTAACTTAAGTTCATTTTCTCAATCTCAATACATCACAAAAATAATAAAAAAAAACATTAATTTATGTCATTCATATCGATGCATATGCATATAAAGCTTTTTTATATTGTAAGCTTTCTAAGTTTATATCAATAAGACGTCCACTGAAAAAAGCCATATAAATCAGATCGTAACATTCGTCCGGCAAAACAAAAAAACTTATCGTTAAATTCTCTGTGTGGCTGGATGTATTTTAGGTTTCAAGTTATTTAGTATAAGAATAAACTTTACCTCTTGTCTCGCTTTATTCTATTCAAACACAGAGAACCCGGCGTGTCATGTTTTTGATAGTAAATTGTGGTGGGTGACTTTATCTGCTGTGAGATTGTACCCCGCAGTCACGTACTACGGACAGTTTTTTCAAAATTTGCGATTTTCCTTTTGTTAAGGGGTTTGCTTTTTTTGTAGCCAAGTACACATTTAGTCTGAATAAACTTCCACGTATGCGAACAGTATTAAACGTGAAACCAAGGATTCAAATCCATATTAATCTCATTACTTATCATTTTTTTGTACTATGCACGTGAGATAAAATGCGTACTTTGTAGCCGAGTGTTGTGGGTTCAATAAAAAAAGAGACTGATTTAAAAAATTGAATTTGCAAGACCTGGTGCTTAACAGCTTCAGCACTTTATTAACAATTAATTTTCATGAAAAAGAAAAGCTTTGATACTGCGTGCATCTACTCTTTTATTTATGAAGTGATCATCATAACAATATGCAGATCTGTATGCTATAATTTAGAAATTATAAAAAAATATTTTATTAATTTTTAATTTTTAGCTTTTTGCTTTGAACATAATATATCATCCGTGGTATTCAGAACTATCGTAACTATTAAATTTTAAGTAATGTTGATCTCAATACAAAAATTAATGTGTAGCATACTTTTCCGTGATATGCAAAGTCTCCTATGTAAAAATATAGTATATATTTATAAATAAATTTCATTCAAAGACCGAAGTACACTATATAATATATTTTATTAAAAATCAGAAAAACCAAAATAATACATTTTCCAAATTATTTTTACTTAGTATATACCCAATAAATATGCAAAAAGTAAAGTTTTTACAAAGATAGTCACAAAAATGTATGTATTCTAATATTTTTTATACAGTTCTCCTGTAAATTAAGTCGTGTCCATAATTTCAAAATATTGAAACAAGGAATAAACATTTTCTTATACAAATCCTCATATAAAATTACATGTCGAATTTTTATAATAATATATATGTACATATCTTTAGGGTATTATACATCTAAATGAATTGAGAATATATATATCGCAGATGACGATCACATTTATAATATTACAAACTCGTCAAATAGTTTTGAAATGAAAACTTATTTCTACAAAACCACTAATCTATTAGATGACAGTAATCAATCAAATAATGATCTGTTTTAAACTTATTTCCTTCTTTAATTTTTTTTCCTTATTAATGCAAGATTTTCTAACCATATCCACTCCGAAAGTAGAGCACATGGGTCTACATAGTTTTAAAATATCAACTCTAAAAATGGAGGATTTTATAGATATCTACAATGTGACAACATGTCTTGACAACTTTTTTTCGCGAAATTTGGTAGTCAGCTAATTGGTCAACTCAATAGTCATATAATCATGCATCTTTGTATTATATTTATGAAAAACCGGTAGTTGTGAAAATCTGATTTGCAATATACAGCGTCAAATCACTCAAAAACTAAATCCAAATCTCATAACATCTGTCAGTGACTATTATTTATTTTAATAATGTAACATTAATTTTGCAAAACTACAATACAAAACAATTTATTGAAAAAAATCATATCTATATATGCAATTAGATTAAAAATAAAACGAAACCATACTTAGACCTCATCTAAATATTTATATAATAAAAGCCGTTATTTAAATTTCTCTTGCTGTTAAAATATCGCTAAGTATTTAAAGATGAAAATATTCAAGTGTTTCTCAAATAATTATTTTTTAAATCTCTTTTTTAGTTGTTTCTTACGTACTCGTCGTGTCCTTTCTCTCAAAAATTGTGAAAAGACTTGTAAAAGTGTAAAAAACCGTATTTTTCTGAAATGCTGGATAGAAAATAATATTAGTATGGATTTCTGGAGCTATTAATCATTCTGAACACCTTTCTAAAATGCTTTAAAGATTATTTTTTTTATAAACTGGCTTTTTTAACTTTCTTAAACTTTTATAAAAATAAAAAAAATATTTGATACAATTTAAAACAAACTTTTTAAAAGCATCAATACAGTGTAATGATAATACATTTTTTTAAATATATCATATTGAATCTTATATTGAACAACGCTGTCTATATAAATGCTAGTCATAGTTTTTTAATATATACTTTATTATATTGTTTATAAGAAAATATTGACACTTTAACAGCGGTTTCCAACATGGGGCACGAACCTTTTGCCAGACAAGCCGCCAAAAATTGAAAAAAAAAATATGTATATTATTACATCTATTAAAAACCTAACTGTGAGGAAGTATGGAAAAAAATCGGGGAGCCGTAAAAAGGTTGGAGATTGCTACTCTATACATCAATACGACCATAGTATACCATATAGATGTATAATTTAATTATCTAAGACAATATTTGATTAATTAAATATTCAGATTATAATATATTATATTCTTTATAAGCGGCTTTCCAGGGCGCAAAAAATGTTTTTTTTAACTTTAAATTATAACTATGATCAAAATAGCGAAGTCAGATAAATTACATATGCATTGATATTTTTCCGTGTGAATGCATTTTATTTTCAAGACTACTCAACGTGTAATATATTAATATTTTCATGTATAAATAACCTCAAAATGTTTTATCTTTTTTAAGTTTTTGTTTTTAAGATGTTGGGTAACTGAACTATGACATCAGGAAACGGATATAAAAATCACCTGTGAATAGACTCAGCTAAATTTAGGGATCATACAAAGGATATTCTAATCGATGTCACTAGGCACAAAACGAACCATTGAATAAATATCAACTTTTCTTTTAAATGTGCGACCAAAAGTTTGATAAAAATTGATCGAATATTTTTTATATTAGTAATGTTTTTGTTACAAAACAGATAAAATAATGAATATAATTACATCGATAGTTGTTTCACGCGCAGGTTATTTATATTATTTTTAAGCTTTTTGGTATTTTCTATGTCCGCTCCGAAAATAAAACATATGGAAGTCAACAATGTGACGATGTATTCTCAATTATTATTTTTGACATTTTTTTCTTGAAACCGTGATTAGCATCCAGTTGTATAATCTAATAAGCATATATTCCAGTATTTTTAGACTTAAAATATAGCAGTTGTGAATATCGAACCCGCAATCTACAACATCAAAACGCATACGCTAACCTCTAGGTATGGAAGGTTTTTAAGCTTTATTTGGTACGAATTCTTTCAAAAACAACTAAAAAATTATTCATAAATACTGTTTATTTGAGTTTAAAAAATAGAAAACCATCGATCAACATTAACAGAAATAATAAGTTCGTATTAAAACTAGGGCCGGCATACAGGTAATGACGACGGTATGCGTGTAACGGTCTATTATTCAATTGAATCATGTTTTTGATGCCTTCTAGGGGAAGACAGGGAGTTTTCAAAGTGGCTAAATGACAGTCAGTAAATGATATCTGCTTGAATGTGTCGTCTCTTTAGTTTTTTTTTTTTTTTTACATTTCGTGGACTTATTTCACAGTATTTGACTTTTAATGCATAACAAAATTGATCTAGAAGATTTTGGATAATTTAAATATAAAACATATATTTTTTACTGGACACTCGCGATATCACCGTGACTAAAGAAACAGTAAGGTGAGTGTTAATAAAACTAATTTACAAGCATTTTATTTTCCATAAACAGTTTGATATATTTCTACATATGTTGAAAAGCATTCATACAACTACAGTATGCAATATTCATTTTCATAGAGTAAATCGATATGTTCAGTGATGTAGATTAAGAATAGACGTTCGACAATACTTTTATGCGGGAAAATGGTTTCTACTAAAAATGTTTCGATTCATATTCACTCATACGTGATTTCATTATTTTATTCTTCTGGATTATTATATGAGTAAAAAAATGTAGCTTTGATTTCATGGTAGGAAAACTGCTTAAAAAGCTAGATCAAAATAATTGTATTATATTTTTTATTTTTCTATCATTGTAACTCATTGTAAAATAACTATTTAAAAATAAATCTTTCTATATATTCTATGTAATTGACTAATTTATTTTTAGATCAGGACAAACTGGTCAACCAGTGGTCCTTAGAAAGGAAGAAAAAAACCTCGAAACCATAATTTTGGAAGGAAGTAAAAAAATTATAGATAAATATTGATATTGAAAAAATATTGGGATACATTTTTCAATAATTATTCTTAAATATGTGTGGCATGTGGATCAATTTGGGTAGGCCTGGCCTCATTAAGATTGTTAATGTGAATATAACTCTATAATTCAGAAAACTGTTTATGTAATGTATAAAATACTAGCCTCAGTTATTAGATAAATACTATATTATACTGTGAACATTCTCATTTCAATGAATGCTTTATTGTTATTTTCCATAATACTTGAATTCTTCTTGCAAAAATTTCGGCACTACCTTATGAGGTGTTTTACGTTGATGTTATGACGTATACATCTATAATAATATAGAAATGTTATACGCATGAAGATGGATTTAGTAATTGTATTCTGTTAACAATATATGTTATGATACACATCAGGGTATAATCAGATATAATCAGGGAACTCCGTTTGCTGTATGTAATGCTTGCCGATAGCCTTAATACTCATTTGAATACAGTATCGATGGCTTAGTGTTCAAAGTTGATAAATTCACTTTTAGTTGAAAGTTAGTTAATAACACTATTTTGTTACATCATGGTATATGCATGTCCCGTATAAATTTGATAATTCAAATTTATTTAAAAATATCAAAAAACATCTCAAAACAAAATTGACAGCTTCATTTGGGTCCGATACCCATACTAAAAAATATAAATTTTTGTATTCAGATTTATCAAAAATATTTCATTCTTAAGTAGCTCGCAAAACAAATAATAATCAATTTTCACACTCACGTGTTAAATTTTCACTTTAAACTATTGATATACTTATTATCCTATTGAATATATTGACAATTTTAAACTAACTATTTAGCAATATAAGCCATTTTCAATTGTATTTTATTCATTTTTATTACACGTTATACTAATTTTATTTCAGTACAAACAATGTCCCCAAGGTAGTGTAAAGGTTAGCGTGCGTGTTCAGCAATTCAGAGAGTGCGGGCTCAATTCGCACATCTGTTGGATTGTAAAAAACCCAAAAAATCCAGGACTGGATGCCTATTGGGTTAATCAATTGTCTGAAAAACAATTTTCGTGAAAAATAATCTATCAATACGTCTTCAGATTGCGGAGATTCTTATACTCCACTTTTGGAGTGAATATCTTCACACTGTATAAATACATACGCTTCACTTTAGTAACGAACGTAGTATAAGAAAAAACAAAAAATAACAGAACGCGTGTAGTTAAATTAAACCGTCCATTCAATGTATATGTAAGTGCTTTTATATTAATGTGGATAGAACTATAATATATAAATAAGAGAAATAAAAAATAAAAATTTATCAGATATATAGAGCAAGACATTAATCTACTAGTTTTTTCAAAGTCAAAATATGGACGATATTTTTTATATACAGAAAGATATAACATGATATGGTACATTGACGAAAATAAAGACTACACTACATTTTTAAAATTAGAGCTGAATACTTTGCCTTTTTTTGTTTTGTGAAAGTGTTTTGAGAAGGAAGTGAAAAAAATAAAACATGACAGCGCCAAGTGGTCGGTTTCTAAGTATTCTAAATATATATGTGGCTGTATATAATTCTTTTTAAATGCTCTAAAAAATTCGTAACCTCGCCTTACTGTACCACTTTTCCGCTGTTTTCGGTAAATCAAAAGACTCTGAACGGAATCTCTCTTCAAACGACCTCAAAAGTAAACAACATTAGAAAAAAACCCGTATTTTTAGCGTTTAAGTTTTTATAAATTGAATTTTACGAAACCCACTTAACTTTTTTTCTGTTAAAAGCTCCGATTCTTGTTTTCCGGATTCATTTGGTTTATGCTAAAGGAAATCCCAAGATAAAAAATTACGATCTCTACAGTTTTCATAGAAAATTCACGGTCTTCCCATTGTATACTGTGTCAGAATAAATTTGTAAGGTTTTGCGGTTAGTAATAAATAATGAATAAATAACCATTTAAAAATAAAATAAGTTCGGTTATCTAATATGAACATGGTTATATGTATTTTTATTTCAGAAAACTTGTCTTTAAATATCAATATAACAGTAACACAATCAGCAAAAAACGTGTGACGAATTTTAAATGTTGCTTAAAATATAATACGTGATGAATACAATATATTATTAGAAAATTCAGTGTTAATTTAATGAAAAAATATTATTACAAATGAAACATTGAAATTGGTTTAAGACGTCGGTTAAGTACAATAATTATTACATGGACTGGCAAAAGAAAAAATCCAAAGAAGCTTGGAATATAAGAAGACAATATATGAGAAAAATCTTTAAGTGTATTTTGCAAAATAATCCTAATGTAGAAATAATATTTTTTTGTATTTAGAAATGGAAGAAATTAAACTATTTTACAAAATTTACTATCATAAAAGTATATCACTCATTTCTGTCATTCAATAAAATATAAAATCGTATATATGTTAAAAAAAAACCTAAGGAAGCTTTAAATAATGAAATAAAGTAATTAATTTTATAACATTTTTGCGGAAAATAGTTATACAATCTAAAATATTGTTGCTTTAATCATATATTTTATTTTAGTATCTTTCTTTACAAAGGTATAGGTTAGTTTTTAGTAATAGTTTTACTAACACACCTTTGCGAATCATTGTATATCGTCTGTAAAAAAGACAAAGGACGTAACCCACACATTTTGGTTTTCAAAAGGCACGAAAGATATTTGTTTAATGATTTTATAAAACATTCATCTTTTTCTTCTTCTTCTTTTATGTTCGCTCCCTAAGTGGCGCATATGGACACTACGTGCCGCCTCCAAGAATCCCTGTTGCCCGCCAGTATTCTTGGACTACCTATACAATACATTCTATATGTAGTATTTAGCGGCCTTTCGGGACGCCAATGAACCGTCGGCTTAAAGAATAAGCAGGTCTGGTTCATACTTTCTTGAGACATCCGAAATATGTGGCCGAGCCAGGTCCAGCGTCGCAGCTTCACTTTTTCAGTGATAAGTGACTGCATAGTCCGTTCTCTTATCTTCTCATTTTGAACAAAGTCATACCACGGTAAGCCCAGAATCCGCCTCAGGCATCTGTTCTCAAATTTCAGAATACGGTTATTTTGGGCCTTTGCTGGGTGCCACGTTATACAACCGCAGAGCAGACTGACAAAACATTAGTCAAAATATTACATAGATACAACCCTGAAGTGCATGAAGAGTAAAATTAGTGTTGGTGTACTCAATCTGATATTAATTCAATAAAATGTTCAAGGAAAGCTGTTCAAATCGGCGTGGTCTCCTTTCATGGTCGCACATTTTACAGAACATTCTGTTTTCAAACTTCAAAGCTAAATTTAAATACAATTTTAGCATATTTAATTTTCATATAACGTGCATTAAGTTGTATACATTGAAATCATCGAAAAAATATATTTTGAAAAAACTGAGGGCTATGTCCTTTTTTCTTTCTACAGTCGATATATTGTCCTACTAACGTGAGCGTCTTGAACATTTACAAAGTATTCTAGACTCGAGAAGTAGACTCATTTTTTAATTAGTTAATTAATTGTTAAAGCTCTCTCCAACTGTTCTCATTATTTAATGGAATCACGTGTAAAAAATAAACATTATTTACAAGAGTGAAATGGCTTAGCATACAAAAACAGAGGCAGTTCATAGTGTAAAACTTAAAAAACAAACATTCCCCGAAGTCAGGTCAAATGTGTTCCTATGGTGAAAGCTACGTTAATAATTTGGTTGGTCTGCAGACATCTTATACAGTAGTATCTAACCTTGTACGCCCGCAAAATTCAACAAACCCACTCAAAAAAATGTATTATATCACCTATTAATATAATATGTATTAGATATTTAGAACAAGGTTGAATAATGTTTAGAATTTAGCTAAGACACAAATATCAATAGAGCTGATATAATACAATAAAAAAGTATTAAGCCGTACAACAGAATCACGATGTTTTAATACCTGGCTACCTATACTGAATACAGAAATCTCTACTTAATGTGTTTACAATCCACTCACCCCATACTTACACCCGATCTTTATTAAACGTATCCTGCAGTAAGTCTTGCAATAGAACTAGCCAGGATATATATTGCGAATGTCTCCGGAAAACTTAAATGAAGATTGTCGGCTACTATCCACAGTATACACCAAGCGGAATTCAAATATCCTGGCATAACCTGGGAAGATATAAAACATTACATACATTCCTGGAGACGTCGTGTAGCTACCATATGTTCTACTTAAGAAGACAATGCGGCAGAAAAAAGAGAAGATCTTGGACTTCTTATATCAAGAGACGATTTATTTTATTCGAGAGGAATGTTTTGAAAATAAATACGAATCAAATAAGACAATACCACGTACTTAAAAGTGTTGAAGTTTTAAAATAAATATAATATTTTACATTTCAAAATTCATTTACGCATTATCATTTACATTTATAAGATTGGAAATACCGGAACAATATAAAAATTAGTTGTGCTATAATAAAACCATCGCATTATTTTTGATGGTATTGCTACATTAGGAAATTGTTGTTACTGGAAAAAGCTCTAAATTGCCGTGAGCCATAAGCTTTGAAAAAAGCTATTGCAAAAGATACTGCGGCTACATTTATGTGACTGTTAAAACTTAATGACTAAACTAAACTCACCAGTATCCTTTATTACTTCTGCGAGTTATTTATTTTTCTATTATAAGGTTTCTAAGTATAAAGGTATAAGGTAATGACGCCTTTATAATCTTTGACATTCATCAGTATTCGTATGCATTGAAATTTTTGGGTAAATATTATACCAAGTAATTAAAAAATATGGTTTACATAATAATATTTTCAAAAATAGTAATTAATTTAACGTGTAAGAAAGGTTTTTCACGCCGTTTTGGTGGCCGGGGAAGCGAACTTTAAGGCAGGAAAGTTAGCAAAAAGTTTCTCGAAAAGTTTGAGTTAGTGGACTTGTGTCGTGAAAAATTCACATGAAAGTGAATTCATTAACACTAACTACGTTTAAATTTTATGACTGCTTCAAGTCCACATTTCGTACCGAAGAATTAATATTTAAAATACAGTCCACGTGTTTAAATGCTTCATACCTTATATTTTCGAGTTGTTGAAATTACTTAAGATTTTTTTACCGGTAATTAAATGTTCAAAAAGTGTATATCTGCAAATACAAATTTAAAGATTTGATATCTAATGTTAATAAATAATAAAAAAATACTGATATAAACAGTAAATCAAAACATAGGTCCCATGATACGATACTGTATAGTAACATCGACAAAACACATGCACAAATAAATTTCATCTCTTCCGAACAAAATGCATATAGATCCAGCTAGAAGATATATTGAGCTATGAAAACAGATACCTAACTGCTTTAAATACTAGAGATACGGTGGTTTGACATTGAGATGAAATCAGAGACAGAGAACAGACGGAGCAACTCCCTGTTGCCTAGTACGGTAGACACCATCATTAGCATTTTTTTATAAAAAATGTCTTAAAAATGAAAGGCAACCGTAAACTGTCATCTAGACACTTCCGAAAAAGGACATAAATTAGTTAATTCACGACTTTACTCACGGCTTAAATAAATTCTCAGGTTTTAGTTATAAATTACGTCTACAAATCACACACCTAACTGAAGTGAAGTCATAACTTAGCTTATTTAGAAAAAAACACAGGACATATAACGTAATGCAGATAAAAAAATTACTTCGTTTTAATTTGCCGCTATGAGTGACGTTAAGATATTGAATATATATGGCACTTTTTTATGAAAAAACCTATAAATTTGCTAATAATGTCTACTGTACTAGGCTACTAGCCCAAGTGTGAACGTTAAATAGTCTTACAGTTAGTAGAAATTATTAGTGTTACAGTGGCGTCGGCCAGTGTAATATTTATTACAAGTTGGTATACGTACTGCGGATGCCTCCAAAAGGCTTAAATCTTACATGTCTTCGACTGGCAAGATTCCAATGTCTTTGTAGACCGTCGAGTATTATTTATAGAATATATTATAATTGGCAAAACCAACAGATACCGGTGTGACTTAGGAAGATGCAAAACAACTAGCAAGTAACACAGGATCTTGTAAGCAACATTGATAGCTATATGATCAAGATAAAGAGCGAATATCTCAGATGAAAATAATTATGTAGTTAAACACAATTACATATTCTAAAGGCTTTTTATCAGTTATACATAAGAATAATAGCCGAAATTCAATAATTTGCTCACATAAAAGTCACCAAACATCTAAATATATATTTTTAAATAATATATGCGTATTGTATAATTGCAGTAAATGCGATTGTTACATCAATTTTATTTCCAGCGGAGTTTAAGTATCTTTGTATATAGGATATTCGTCGACATATCATTTGTATCAAGAAGCTTTATCAACTTGGTAATTCTTCTAATATAACCCCTGAACGTCTAAATTAAACATTGAATTTTCAACCATATTGTCATACGATACAAATTTTCCACACGTGAGTAAGTACCGAGTTAAAAATTGAGAACACGTGAGCCTTTAGCTGTAAAAAATATCTGAAAATGCTTTCAATTCGAAATAAAAATTAGCATAAAGAACACGCTAGATAACAATAATTATTTTAAAAGCTTTCGGAACGTATTCACACTTCAGTACCATTCAATATTCAATTCTGTTTGAGAAATTTAAAATGATTTACCGAAGGATCTGATGTGAAAGGGAATAAGAAAAATGTACCGTTGGCCAGGCCAGGCCACGTGTTTGACATAAATATGTAAAAAAGAAATAGCTTAAATGTTTAATGAAAATGTGTTCCTAAGAGTAAAACAAACATGGAAGTCAATCAATTCAGGATGTTCGCTGTATTTTTAAGCGGAAAGATAAAACATTTGGTATACATTGCAACTGTATGAACTTAAGTATATTTTACAAAAACATATTATATCAAATACTTTAAGTATAACACAATTTCCGTCAGAGATATATCTAATAAAGAGATATAATAAAATCAATGGCGGCTCACGTATAAGCTCTGTAGAACAGAAACACACCCTATTTTTGCTTCATGTAATTGATAAAATTTAATATAACGAGTCCATTTTTCTTTAATTCTTCCTTCATACTTAAGCAATATATACTCCTTAAGCTTAATGTCAGTAGCCACCCCCCAGTTTATGAAAAATACACATTTTTTGTATGGAACTGTGCGCTTTACAGTTCCAGTGGATTGTTGATTGACTGTTGTGCGCATGTCTAAATAAGAAGCTATCTGCAAGGCTGTAAAGGAGAGAAAACTTTTGCTCCTGAAGTGCCGACTGCTGGTGGAAAGTATTTTTTTTTACTCCGCACGTATTTTGACTAAAATCCGTGTACCATATTCTTGAATCTAATAAAGTGTTTAATTAAATTATTATGTTGCTTCCAGCTATTTATTATATTTGATTCCTTAAGGATTTTAACAAGTTTCTGAATAACTTTTCCTTTTATACATGTTTATTTTACACATTTTTTTAATCAAAGGTCAAAAAATCTGGATCAGCATCCCCATTAATTTTAGCTACAAGCCGCCACTGAATATAATATCTCTTCGATAGTTGTATTTATAAAAATAAATCATACGGTAGTAACAAAAAGGTGCTACTAATCTAATTCCCAACATCTTATCTTATTACCATATTATATTGTGGTTGTTGACAAGTCAATAGTTATCCTAAATACGAAATAATAAATTTAATGACAGTATTTACTTCATTGTATCATTAGGATATAATAAATAGAATTGAGAAAACTGGTTTTGAATTTCACATTACATCTAGGGACAATATATATCAATTTTAATCCTTGGTCCTTCCTTGTCGAATCTATCAGTTTCAAGAACTCAATAATAAATACTTAGAATTCCAATCTAAGAAAAAAGGGGTTTGTAAAATATTCTCTTATTTCACTATAAAATTTATAGCATATTTAATACGATTATACCCATAATATAGTACATTTAAAAATCGCACATCCTACCACTCCTCATATTATACATAGATAGATTATTAAAAATGTTGCCTAAATGTTTGGGGGCAGATTCAAATCCCTGTGGTTGTACAAAATAACCATGTGACAAATCGTTTAAATAAAATGTGTTTTTCGATAATATTGTAGCTAGATATCAATCAAATTTACATATATTATGACTAAATTCGTAAAATACTTAATCGTGGGATGTATTGTAATAAACTTTATCTATTTCCTAAAAATTGCTTTTCTATTTTCCATATAAATACATATAAAGGCATATATAATATTATAATTTGTTACATGTCCGCTTCAAGAGTAGACCATGTGGATGGATATATATGGTGGGAAGATGTAAACTTCAGAAATTGTGTATTTAAATAAATCCTTGTAATATAAAAAAAATATCTTGACAGAATTCTATTCACGAAAAATGGTTATTAGGAAACTGTTTAACTCATTGGGTATCTTTTTGTTTATGTTTCAATCCACCGGTAAGAATCGAACGCGTAGTCTCCGGATTTGAAATGCGCACGCAATTTTTTTAAAGCTATGTTCGTTTAAAAATAGTACCACAATCTCAACAATGCAAAGACGACCACTGCACAAATAGAGATTACGGATCTCTGCATTTTTAAGGTTTACTTGGACAGAGTTTTTTTATGAGAATGTAGTAATAGAGCCTTCAATCTCCGCCGCCGAAATACGAACCTTAACCCGCGAATACCAGTTTATTATTTATAGTTGATTTAATATAGAAAAATGTATTATATAGTATGTCAAATAATATTTCCCAAACGTTTTCTCAGACAAAATGTCTCGTATAAGAGCCACAAAATTACGTTATTGAATTACCTAGTCGCAAAAAGTTGTTTTCGTTTCACGAGTCGAATGCAAGAACATTTCCTTCTTGACATCTCCTTTACAGAAACAACTAAATAGAAACTTTTAGCCTAATGGGTTGTTTATCTTTACGCATTGAGCTGGAAACAGATATTTTTCACTGTTACCTAAAAGAATTTGTACTATCATAAACCAAACAATTAGTAGTTTCATGAATATATTATAACATAAGAACATATATTTTTTTATTGTAATCATTCACATATGTACTGCATATATAAATAAAATTAATCGACTTTATGAAATACTCTTATTATTAGATTAGAAGCTTAAGACATATGCAATATGTTAGTATAAGTAAATGAAACGAGAAAGAATATCCATCCAAACTCACCTTACTTAGGTGGAAAATAGTAATGACCATGGCAATTTTGTTAAAAAAAACTGTTGCTCAGTATTAATATAATGACTGGCAAGTTCGATATACTCGTCCTTTAAAAAAAAAACAGTTAATATTTTCGATTTCTCAGGTAGTAATCAGGGACACAAACTGATATTATCCAAAGCAGCAGAATCCTTGATTAGACCACGCGTAAGTTACAAAAAAAGCGTCGCCAAATGTTTGTTAATATACAGCAATACAATTAATAATGATTATAGTTTGATAAAATAGAGCTTATCTATCTCTAAAATATCATTAAAGTGATAATAATTTAGAGTACATTATTATGTAATTGAATAATTAAAATCCAAGTGTTCTTGGTGGCTTTTACAAAAAAGTCTAATATCTATTTCTGCCAACGTCTGTCAAATATTACAGTCTCTTTTCTTCCGATTGAACTTACAAGTAAATTAAAATAATATTAGCCAAGTAGATCATGCTGTTAAAAAAAATTGTGATATTAAATTCATAAGAATGCTGGCATATTTAAGGGTAAATAAAAAAAATGTAGCCACTACACACAAATAAAAAAGGAAACATCATATACTTGTAAAATTTTTGTCATTGTTTCATGTAACTGACGAAACAAAAAAAAAATGAACGTCGTAGACAACTTGTCAGAATATAAATTTACTGGCCAAAAAACGATCATTTGACAGGATTTCAGCGAGTTGATGACCTGTTTCCAGCAGTGTAGCATACGTCGTATGTGCTACAGTAATTTTCAACAGAATGTTACGACACGGAAATACAGTAGACCTACAATATATATCATATTGCTATCTTAAATTATTTATAACAATCTACATCAAAGTAAATTTAGATGCAAAAAAAAATTGGTGTAATATCGATTGGATATCGATGAAGCATTAAAAAATAAACATAAGCCAAATGAAGTGGTTTGACATCAAGACGAACCCGTGAAATAAAAAATACACCAAGCAGTCCTTCTTTCAAGTCTTAGGTTAAGAATCATGCATCGGATATCCTCAGACTTGCTTTTCCCTACACCATCTGCCACATCTTCATACCCATTATGCGTCACTTGAATCTGACAAAAGACATGTGGTTTTGACGTTTCTATAACATGTGAATGTGACAAAAGACATGTAGTTATAATATGTGTATCCGAAAGATGACACGTGGTTTTGACGTTTTCATATCACGTGTTTTTGACAGGAGAAACGTGGTTTTGATATAGTTATGATACGTGTATCTGACAGAGGACATGTGGTTTTGACGGAATGGATATTCAATAAACTAAGCCCCGAAGCGACGATTTCCAAACGATTTTTTAAGAAAATTGCTTGTCAGAGAATTGTTCAACCCAATTAGCATCCATCCTTGCATTTTCGTATTTTTTAAAAATCGGTAGATGTAAAAATCAAACTGCATTCCTCGGATTGCTAGGCGCGCACGCTAATCACAACCAAAGGACGTGTTAAGCAGCTAGTGATTTACAAAGAATCCTGGAGGTGTTTCATACTCAACACATGATCCATGGGAGGTATAGAAACAGATGAGAAATAAAACATGAATTTATATATTTTTTAATGTTAATTATACATGCAATTTAATTTTTTATTGTCAAATTAGTATCATAAATAAATTAATTGAAAAACACTATCGGCACTATTAAAACGCTTAAAGTTTTCATTCCGTAAGTTTGTATTTTGCGGAGCTTTTAAATGCTCTGGCGTAAAACCACAAGGTAAAACGCACGGTAGAGTGTGCTAGAATCAATTTATAATATTCCACCTTTCCTGGCGGTGTAAGCTATGTAGACTTTCAAAGGATTTTAACTCTCCCAGTGAAGCATGTACGCTCGAAAACACTAATTTCATTTATCAAGATAAAATGCCACCAGTGACTTTTCGACTTGGAAAATAACTCTTATGATTAATATAATATAAAAAAATAAAGGCTGCTAGATTTATGATATAGTTTAATAAATATAAAGTTTTTTGCTAAATTACTATCAATAAATTCAAAGAAAACTCATTCGAAATATTTTTTCGCCGACCCATATTTTTGTCATTATATTATATATTATAATCCCTTACATTGAACTCTGGGAATTTTAGTATTAATGCCAATATATAAACGATAACTGTGTTAAATTGATTCGGTTATTGATATTTTCCACCTGAATAAGTGTAAGTAGTTGGGCTTTTTTTCATTTCTTCGTTTCTTTAAATCACTCAGATTTACCAGTACTTTTATTTGATTTGTTATTTTATATATGTCCTTCTTCATTTATCAACATTGCTATAATATTATAGTTTTATATTATTCTCATGTTATGTATGACTTATATTATTAGTATATGCAATAAAAAAATAATATATGACTTTTTTCATGATAAAATAGAACGTATAGTAACTCACTTTTTTTATGGAAACAGCGATGTTCTGCGATGTCTGTCTCGAACACGTCTGACAGACACCTCAAGAGAGTTTTAAACCGATTTTCCTAATTTTTAAGCCAACTGGATTTCGTCAATTTGAAAAACCACAAAATACTCTTTGGCACACTGGTTCTTAGAAATGCTTTATTAAGTTTTGGTGTGAAATAAGACGAGGAAAAAGAATGAACAAAATCACATAATTCGGCACGTGCAACCAATAAAATCTAGTGGAAGTATATTTAGACAACACAATATTTAAATAATTTGTGGTAAGCTACAATGAAAAATAATAATTTAATATATTTTAAGCTGTATTCTTAACCCCTCGTTTTATTCATACTACATTCTTTAATCTTTCTTGAGTGTTGTTTTAGATCTTTATATTGTGGAGATATATATTAATAAATTATATTTACAAAAATGAGTTTCTCGTTAGCTCATTCCATCGGGACCGTGTTGTACATCCACACAAACATTAAAAACGTGATTTTTTTACGAAACTACGGCATTGGAATCTACAAACACCGATACAAAACAATTCACAAGCGCGCGAGCTTTTGCAATAAGCGGGAAGCTTTTCTTTTACAAGCATGAATTAAATATGTGGTTTTAATGTAATGCGAGAAAATATTCAACAGGAGGGAAAAAGTAGTATGAATTATCATCAAGCTATTTTAAACTGCATTAACCATATATATACATACATATATTATATTTAAATCTTTTTCCTATAGCTCACACTATTTTCTATAAATAAATACTTTTAGAGGTAGTCTCAATATTTACTACTGAATATATAATATCACTATTAAATACCAAGACTAAGAGTTTAAAAGCTCCTAAGAGCCAAATTTTCATTTGGTGTTTTCCCACGTGTTTCCTACTAAATTCTTTTTGTCACTTACTAACCTCTGCTGGTACGGTGATAATGTACTGCTTAAAATATACTAAAGATTTTTCCAAATTTTTCGTACAACCGTCCACTACTTAAAACTAAATGTATTCAACTGTTTATACATTGACGATTCAAAATATTAGAATGACAGGTTCTCAAAAAGATGGTCTGGGACACGAGACTGAGAAACGTTTTACGGTACAATTAAAATCCGTATGGTAAACCAGACCTTACCAAATTGACCAAGATTAACCATCAACTTTGAGTTGGACACAGCAATCCAAAATTGGAAAAAGATCCGTGATTTGTAATATAAAGGTTTAAAATAGAGAATACTGATTTTCTTAAAAAAACTTAAGCATAACTTGAAACGATGTGATATAAAATAATAGCTGTGTGTATCTCATTAATTAAAATAAATAAAAAATAGTATCATTAATTAAATTTTAAATTATTAAATGCTCAATAATTTTGAACGTAAACTGTTTGAAATTTTTGTAGAAAATTTTTAAAACTGGTTCCACTTACGAAAAATATTTCAGGCTTTTCCAGTTAAACTGCTGCTGTAACACGAATATTCAAAGCTAATATTAAAATTACTTGTAAGGGAATTCTGCCTTTCTTCTTCATTTTTTACAAAAAGACCAAAATTAATAAGGCTACTTTCTGAAAAAACTCATTTTGAGCAAAAAAAATAATGTCTCTGAAAACCCGCGAAACCTTTGTCAATTTTACTTTATTATACTTTTTTCAATTTTGAATATCAAAGGACATTAAATAAAAGAAAATATATCTAAGTGTCTAGCAGGTGAAACAATTTGATTTATAATGTTAGTTTCAACTGCTTTTTGGTATTATAAACAAACTTTTTTCATTCGTAAGTTTAATAATAGGTAATAGAACTGTATAGAATAATTTCATATCAAATAATTTAGTGCTTGTAAATTTATTTATATGAAATATATATTTATTAGTTAGTTAGTAAATGTACTTTTAAATATATATATTATTATATTTACGTTTGTCAAATTTTACTCAATGGTATCATTACCTTCTTCCTTTGGGTGTACAAACAAAGGATCATGACCTCAAGTCCTGTTTTACATTAACATTACTATAATATATTTTATGCGTAAAACAAATAGTTGATTAAATACAATAGGTATTTGAATTATTTTTTACATATTGACTCCAAGTGTGCAGCATATTAATATCCATAGTTTAGAGATATTTAATATAGAATAGCGTATATAAAACCACATAATTTTCACAACATCTTGACAGATTTTTTTTATTATACTTAGAAGTAATTGAATTTCATAAAATAAATGTCAATAGTGTGGTAGTACAACTTGGTTTACGATGAAGTGAAAATTATACGTTACATTCTTATCAAAGTATTTATCAATTATTTTTTAATTGAATTAAAGCATTATTTTATTATGTGTATATGTATTTAATATTAATGTAAGATACTTACACGAATACCCAACAAACAAAATTGATTGTCATTTAATGGAATTTTTAAGTGTTAAAGTGTTTTTTTATTATGTTTTAATTTTGATTTATTTTTGGATTCAAAAACAAATTAATGACAAATTTAATTTTTGAAAGAGAGAAAGTAATTAAATAATAAATCAGAATTAATATGAGAGAGAGAGATATTAATTATTATTAGTACTTTGACTGTTTTGTCACGATTATTTCTTTAATTGTTCGATTAAAATTATCAGCAATACCACAGCAAAGTCATTGTATTAATTTTATTTTTGGCCTAGATGATTAATTGCTTCTAACGAAGGCTGAACTTTTGGTTCACTTAGTAATATTATACAATACTAATTAAAATACTTCGGTTACGCCATTAAATAACGAGATTTATAAATAGTTTATTAAATATTTATTTAAATGTCAGCAGTATTTATATTTATTTCCAACTTACTTTTGTTATAGATATTATATCTCCTCAATTACAGGATTTTAAAATGTCATCAAAACGACGATAAGTAAATAAATTGCTGCAAGAAGATCTGTTGGCAAATTTAATATTGAGTATCAAAAAAAAATCATCAACTGAATGCCAAAGGTTAGCTGGCTAAACTTTTGAAATCGAAGATAAAAATTGAATCTGACTACTTCTTGTAACTAGCTGAAGCACGCGATGCGAGTGCGTCCAAAATTCTGAATTCTAGTTGAATTTTCTTTAGAGCGTTGGAACACGGCGTCTTGGTGTGCTGTCAAGTACTTGATGACGTTGGAGGCTATAGGGTTATTAATAGGCTAGCTAATGACAGAAATTTCACACGGTGACCATTTGCTATACGAATGTAGCATATATCGGAAACGTAAGATAAGAATATTTAATATTGTATATTAAAAAATACATCTGTTGCTTTGGGTTTTTTAATCGTTGTCTTCATAGATGGAAATTTAGCCAGATTTGGTATCCAACTTTTCTATGACATGCCTTAACTCAGAGGTATCGTTGAAAAAGGGTTGTAATTGTGCCACAAACATAACTAATTGCCGCACCCGCACGACACCACACCGACAGTGATGATAAAAAACAATTTTAATAAATATTAACCCATCCTAATAGGGTCTTTCGTTTGCATAATGAATATTATAATTTAATACTCTCATTTGTCATATTTAAACTACTCATCAAACTGAGCTTGGTTAAATTTATATATAATTTTTGGCACTATATTTCATTCGAATACACCGCATACAATCCGACTGCTAAACTGTTTTTGAGACAAATCAGTCCAGGGCACTCTTTGTATTCTTCCAGACGCTGTTCATCCATTTCTTCAGAGATTGAGTAATTAGTGGTACTCCATCATAAGTCCAATAAAAAGTTCTAGATTTGAGTACACTTAAGGTTCTAAATCAATATCTAAAATTGAATCATAAGTTACAATTAATATAACAGTCAAGTTATCTAGGAGCATCTTAAGTAAGATAATTAGATAATATATGAACGTAATTGTGTAACCTTTTGTCTATGAAAAAATATATAATGCATGATATTTTTTAAATAATTTTATGTATCTTGTGCAAATTTTTTGTTTATATTTCAGTGCTTATTATTGTAAAAAAAATCAGTTTATATTTGGATGGTAATAAAAAAAAAAATTGCTAATGATGCAATACATCAAAGCAATGCTTGAGTACCAGAAAATATTGCAGTTCAGTGTTGTAAATCGAATAAACTTATTCATTTTTCTTTTGCTGAAATTCAGTGAGTAAATGGTTACGATGCAGGAAATGACTTTTCTAGGCAGCTACTTAAACCTGAAAATCCCTCTTTAAAACGTAGATAACACTAATTGAATTGGAATTTCCCTACTCGATAGTTCAACTAAGCTTTAAAACTGAATACTGAAATGTATGAACATATCGTTAATATATTTTACAATAAATTGAGCTTTTTATTTACTTATACTTTCAAAAATATAAAGAAAATAATTCTAGGATTATAAGATAAATGATAATTGTACACTTAATGATTTTACCTATACTAAAATCTCAAAGTTTTTATACTATTTACTTAAACATTTAAAAGAATTATGTTTATTTGAATATATATATATTATCAATTTAAAAAGTTGTTATTCAAATTACCTGCCTTAAATATTAATAAACTACCTTGTCACTTCGATGTCTATGAGGTAATCGTAGGCGTTTACGTGTATATGGATATGGTTTTAAATCTCACAGATGTCTAGCTTTTTAATAAATAAATGGATTAAGTCTTCCACCACCAATAACAGGTAAGTTTTCACATTGTCTAGATCCACATACTGTTTTCTATTGAGGATTCTTTTATATTGTATATAGATACACAGAGCACTCAATCTTTTCAAAATAGTTTAATTAAAATGTATATAGCTTCATACACGATATATTAAACAAATTTAATTTAAATTTAGGAGCCGAGATTTCAAATTAAAAAAAGAATGACCTGTGAAATTTTCAAACAAAAAAATTGACTTTTAACGGTTTTTCTTAAATAACTTATTAAATTCATATCGGATTGAGTAAAAAAAAAAACACTAAAGTCTTCGTGCACTTCAAAGTCATGTTTATTTAATATTTTGACTCTCACCCAAAATCGTTAAATACATAGTTTGTGCCTCCTGTAAACTTTATTTTATCTGTCGTCGTTTTATACGTTCTTTTTCCTTCACTACAGTCTGCAGTCGAAGTCTATTCATATTGCTAATTTATTATAGTTCTAGAATCAATTCTCTTACTGTAGCTTTGAAAAGGTTTTTATCTTAGTTAACTTCATAAATACTTAAATTATGTAATTAAATTATTAAATCAAAATTAAAATTTGAACATAAACTTGTATCTTCCATTTACTAAGTGTTATCGCCGAAATCATCTTTCTTTAATCAAAGTGTATCTCATGTTTCGAATGTGAAAGCCTCATAATAAAATACTTGTATGTTTCATAAATAGCACTATACTCATACAATATTTATCATCCCCAAGTTTCGCGTGATGTGTGATATGTTTATGAACATACGTAAATCCTGTCATAAAGTTTATCTGAACAATTTAAAATCTACCCACATATTTACACAAGTCACGTTTAGAATTTATCCTTATAAGACTGGGTAAATCTTAACAAAGCTGTGTTTTTGTCTTGTATATTAAAGATGATTCAAAGCAATTACGTAAGGAAAATTATAAATGTCGTTCAAAGTGTTCATCAATATACACTACCATTTATTGTGGGTAGTTAAATTAGCAAGCACATTAAAAGCAAATCACAAACAAGAGTTAAAATTTTAATCATAAAAGTTGTTTTAATTTTTGATTAATCAATTTACTGATTAAATTAATGAATTTTTTGGGTCGATAAATTATTAATTTGGCGGGTTATTGTGATTATTATATACAAATAAAAACTTGGTTAAAATTTTAATCGACTTTAATTCAATGCTTAATACTGCGATCAACTTAATTTAAATTGACGAGTTTGGTATTTATTTCGGGATGATTACGATTTAATTTGTTAAAGAAAATTTATACGCGGTAACACAATAATTGTACAGTGAAATAATTATTTAGCAATAATTGTTTAACTGTAATAACATATGGATTAAAAAACCTAGAATTTTAGCAAAAAATGCTACCATTATAGTACAAGTATTAAAAATAAAAACATACTATTATATCAAAATTACTACAGCTCTTATTTATTGGGTGTAACATTAAACTGAACTCAAAGATAAACAATGTTATTTATCGTTGTTTAGCATCCTAAGGATAAAAAAACTTTCGATTACTTGTCAAATTTTCCATTACTGTCATATCAAGATAAAAAATTCTGATACCCATAAATAAGTAGATTTAAATATGAATTCAAATACTGAAAAAAAATACTACAAATATGATTGACTTGTTAAGCTACTTTGATATATAATATAACACAAATCATTGAATGGAAGATCTAGACATCTTGTAATACGTTACATGACTTCCTCGTCATATAACTTACTTTATAATCTCAAAAATATAAAATACATACATCTACTTGTTAGTAATGCAATTCAGCTCATAATATTTATCAAAAATTAATAATCTAAAATAGTCATAAATAAGCTATAACTAATTCACAAACTAAATGTATTTTGATAGGTACAATAATATACTCAAATTTCACTCAATAATTCTATAAAAGATTCTATTGTAGCTTTAAATCGACATTCTGAAGGCTGTCAAAAAACTCTGCCGACAGTTTTAAAATAAAAACATATTTGATACTTTTATTTTAAAACTTTTAAGCTGTCAATAATAAAAATGTATACAGTTATCTAATTGTAAATATAGTAATACGAGATAAAACTGTTCTATGAAATTCATGTACTCAACGATAACTTTTAATAGTTTTTATTTTCTTCGGTAACGTTCGAACTTTCCTACTTCAAAACATTGAATTACTAAAGCGGTCTATTACAAAACTGTTGACGTATTTAAATAGTATCATTTTACTAAATCAGTCACTTAAAACGTAATGCATTAGAAAAAAACTGTTACTGCTTGTTCTATAATCAAAGTAATTATTTTTAACGGAAACTGAAATATTTCCGAGATCTTTTTTTGTTTATAAATTTCTTTGTGGCATTGTAAAACTCTCTCGGCGCAAAGAAACGGAAATAAGTTATTTTTCATTTGCCCCTCGGGATATAAAACTGTCTGAAAACGTGTGTTTACAACTTGCCTTTAGTAGGTTGGTATATATAAGATATTTAAAATAAAAAAGAAATAAATAAATTCTATATTACTAAATGTAACAATGAAAAATCAACTTAAATTTTTTTTTTAAATGAGCATGTCCGTCCTGAAAGTGAAGCATATAGATTTACACAGCGTGAAGATGTCTACTCCGGAAGTGTAGAGTATGGATTTCCGCAATGAAAAGACCAACGAGCATCTAGTTTTGCATTTTTAATTTGTTTAAATATCCAGCAGATGTGGGAATCAAACTCACGATCCTCGCATGTAAAGGATACTCCCTAACCTTTCAACTCTTGAGAGACAAAATATTTTGAAATTTTTACTATTAAAGGATAATTTTCAGTCAAGAGTGTATGATTATGCTAAAACGGTAATTTGCGTACATATAAAATTAAAAAAATATAAAATACATTACATATTCTTCAATTTTGCTTAATGCATAGTTTTTTTTTAGTTTTTTTTTAAAAATATTATCTTTTAACAAAGAATTGGAGATTAAAATATGCACATACTTAAATGAAATACCAAAAAATCGGTCTGTGAAAAAGATAAAGAGATAGGAGAGAAAATGACAAAGGGCTACAATAATAACATGATATTTTGCTTTAAGAGTGACTCATCTAGTCTTTCTTACTCAAGTAACAGAAAATGACCGCAAGGTTTCTCGTGAAAGCCGCTAGTGTTTTCAGGCTTCTATGTAAAGCTCTCATGAATGTCTATTTAAAATTATTTTTACTGTCGATTTTATAATAAAAATAATCATACAAAATATCCTACTTATTCTATTCTATTATAAAGTACAGTATTTCAATATTTTTTTGTTTACTAGTTACAATTATAACTCAAAATTTTTGATATAATTATAGAGTCTGAAAAAAGCAACACTTCGTAAACATTCTGGTTTTTAGTGATCAACTGTTTGATACAGAACACCTAAGTATATTTGAATGCAATTAAATAAAAGACGTCCAAGCCACAAACGAACAAGAGGAAAATGCGATTGAAAGTTTAAAGAAACAAACTTAAATTAAAAGTCTAAAAACACAAGATTTCATACCCATTGGGTTGAGTAATTGTCTGACAA
>JAGVSQ010001387.1:0-29736 GCA_022683975.1 Rhyacophila evoluta | reverse complement strand
TTCGAACTCGCATTCCCCGGATCGTTAGGCGCGCACGCTACCAACTACGCTACCGGGGAAAAGTTGTTTAATCATTGAAATTACAGTAGTCTTTGCTATAAATCCAATACTTGAAAATGAGAATAATCAATCTTAAATACATAATTAACAATTAAATAAAAATATAACGCATATTTATTGTCTCCGAGTGAACCGACCTTTAGGTATGTTGACGCATGTTGTACTCACATCGTAGACAGTAATCGCGCTTTAGTTTTGTCAGCATTAAGCTCTTGTAGAGTGGATTGCGTAACAAAATTGCCATTTCTCAACTGCCTTTTCAACATAGTACTATTACCAACCCTTAAATATTCCATATAATTTTGTCGGAGAGTCGGCGTAGCAGCAAATGCTTGGTATACATCTACTTGATTGCGATGAAATCGGCGTAAAACAATTATATATTTGAACTCATTTATTATTAGTATTGTCTATAAATTCATTATACACATTAATTGTATTTGCTTATTAGATTTGATTGATATATATTTAATTATAACACTATCATTATCAGACATTATTTCTTTAAAATCAAAGAAATAATAAAGCCAAAGAAAACATTAAAATATTGTAATAAAATGAGAAATTTAAAATATCATTTACGGTTTTCATGTCCGCTTGGAATTTGAAGTATACGGATCTCTTCCATATAATGGCTTTTAACCCTTTTCAGCTAATTGTTTCTATGAGGATTACTTGTCGGCTAAAGGCTTAACTCGTTGAAAATGCTAATCTTTTTTCTATTATTTGTTTAGTTGCTGATAAATTACGCTATTGTGCTTATTGTGCTATGTACGATGCCAAAGAGGGCATTTTTACCGACTCGGCCTCTGAGAAACAATCACACATTAGCTACCTAGTACTATTATAATATTATTCTTATCCTTAAAAACTCGTTCAACCAATTAATAATTCTAGCATAGATCCATTGACACTTGTTCCATCTATAAATCCTATTTTCAATTTTAGTTACTTAAATCATTAATCATTAATTTATATTCCAGATCTTCCGCGTTATTTCCAATACTACAATAATTTGCATTTCAGCTCAAGGCTGGGCCGCTTTTGATTTGTAGATCTTCAATATATTTTTTCAAATAGCGTGAAATAATAAATTTATATAATATCAACAAAAAAAACAAAATATCAATAGTTACGAGAAGGCGTCGAAGTAGGCTTTCATTCTCCGATTCTGACTGGTGATAGTAGAACATAATCCACAAATACCATTTACTTAAAAATAACTAATACATATTGATTAGAAACCTTTAAATTTTCCACGAGACGCCTATGTTGAAAAAATATCGTTCCTCCTCAAAGTGTACCACAATAAAAATATTAAAATAACCGCTTCGGATCATTAAGCATCGATTAATTTCCATATTGAAAAGGAGGAAGAGAAAAGGGGGCACATGCAAAATGGATGGGGGTAACTTTTTCTTCTTTACACTCTATGGAAAACTTTTATTACGAATCAATGTATATTTTTCAAGCGAACTTAACGCCATACCACTTAAAGCTAATGCACGCACATATTTTACTTCATAACGCATTTGAATGAATTATTTTTGTAATAATTGGCTTAGATTAGAAGACGATGACTTATGCTTTAGCATACAAAATAGTCAAAATATCTAAAGCGTTAGATTTTTAAACCTAAACAATCAAAAATTATAAAATTTTGTAAAATGGTTCAGCCCGTATATTGCATTGTATACAAATTAATATACCGTGGCTATTATTTCACACAATACTTAAGTAAGTTATTTTTATGTATTATATTTATCACTTACGTAGTGTATTAATACGGTAAATGGCCATTTATTTTCGATAGCTAGTGTAACATGTATCTCGTCTGAAATTCCACAGATTGATTTGACGTGGGGTCGTATAAATTTCCAACTAACTAAATGTATAAATCGGGGAGAAATTCTATTTGAATATTGTTTTTTTTAACTTTTCTGACGTAATATGGATCATATATCATGGATTAGTTCAGCATTATTATATTTCTTCTACGTGTTGACAAGTCGTTTTTAATGAGAACTGGTATTGGTCAATGGTTCAACTCATTCCGCAAGCATACCCGGCGTCAAAGTACGAATTAAAAACTCTTATATGATTACGCACATTTATACATGATGGGTGTAATACAAACATATTCATAAAAAAAATATTCTGTAGTAAACAATCATTTGATACATTTCATTTTATTATAATACCATAAATTTAATACATTCATTCATTAGGTACATAAAAATGAGAAAAAAAATCATTAAAAGCTACACTATATTTCATAAGCCATTGTTAGAAACTTTTATATCGACTAAAATGTGTTTTAGACTGGAAAATGTAAATCACATGTGTGTAAGTTTTTGCATTCTTGCCAATTATATTAATTTATCTATCTAGAAAAGATGTGAACCATTTTAACATTACTTTACTCTATCTGGGATATGTTTTATAGAATAAAAAAAATGAAATTCTAGACGTCCTGTAACGAGGCGTGCTTGGATAGTATCAGGAATGAAAATAATATTTACTTACAAGGTGACGCTGTACTTCAGGATATCTGAATATTATAAAAAAAAACAATATGTTTTATATTAATATTTTCAAAGTTTATTTATTATTCTAACGTAATCTAACCCAATCTTTTTATTTAGATAGTTTAACCGCACGAATTTCAAATTATAAACAGATTACATATAAAGGTTACGACACCGTCACGTTGCGGATGCTATATCTGGAGGCGTCCTTCCATTCAGAAGACTTCAAATTAGAATACATACTGCATTATCATAACGCATGTTCGTCAGAATTAATGTTACGAATATTTAAAAAAAAAAATGATTTAACGTGACAAATTAGTAGATTAGTATATGGAAGCGTCCGTTTGTAGATTTTTTAAATATTTGAATTACGAAATGTTGGCCTAACATAAATCATTTGATTCGCAGAGTACGCCTCGTGATCTTTTCTCACCCCAAGTCTGGACTAGCGAATACATTAAAAAGTTTCCCTATTATCTGCCCGGTTTGATTTTTTACAGCGCTATTTGGGCAGACGCCGCGGAATGATAAACTCGATATACACGACTCGAAACGTAGGTACTGGCACAAAGGGAAGAAAAACAGTACCAACATAATTATTATCGCGATTAAACTGAAAAAAAACCCAACTTTTACTGCCTGGCGACAGTACTGGATGAGATTTTGTTCGCCAACTTAACATGAAAATATATCACAACGATTTAATGAGTCTGAATGAAAGCCTTTCTATATATTTCTACATAAATCACGTAATTTTTCGTCAAGTTAAGCTGTACGGATACGAGATACCACAAGTTAATTGCTAAGATACTGGATTGACTATCTTTTGGCCGGGACTATTCAAGGAATGCGGATAAGATTCCTACATCTGCTGGATTTTTAAACATCTGAAAATGCACGACTAGATGTCCATTAAGCTTAATAACTGTCTGGCAACCAATTCTTCTGAATAATTATCTTTCAAGACATGTCTTCACGTTGCGGAGGCCCATTTAGTCAACTTTCAGAGAAGACATATTCACACTGAAGAGATTCATATAGTCCAATTTCGGAACTGACATGTCAAAAAAAGCTGCATAATTCTAACGTTAAAAACATTATGTAGTACTAATTATTGTGAAACCCCTCATTTACGCGCACGCAAGTTTTAGTTACATTACTTTGAAAGAACTTACATATAGAAGAATACCATACGTTTTTTTGTTTTATTTCAAAACGATTAAATAAAAGCACATAAATTTAATCTTACGAGTCCAAATTTGTATTTATTAACATATCAGTTATTTAACTGACTTTGGCATTATAGTAACGAATCCATCTTGATTTTATTCTGTACTTTACTATAAAATACCTTTCAAAACTTTTTATACGTTATTTGATTTTTTTAAGTCTAATAAAGAAATAAATATCAGTATTTTTATATTTCAACGTAGTCTTAAGTCGCACAGAAAAAATATTTTAGCAAAATGAAACTATTAAAAACCCTTTCAAATATTTTCATTTTAAAAGATGACTTTGTGTTGAATCTTGGGTCGTTTAATTTATAAGTCTTTGAGATATTTTTAGCTACTCTGACTAGCAACTTTTTAGGCATTATATAAAATGTCGAACAAGCTATTTGATGGCTGACAAGGTGACCTACTATGAAGTTTTAGAAACTTTGACGTTTAACTTGTCATATACTACTCGTAGCTTATTCTCCTAACGAGTTTGAGAACAGTCATAATTGCTATTTCACATTTAGGTACACACCATTTTATTGCTTAATTTAAAATTAAACTAGTTATATAAATTTTATTCACTCCTTTATGAAATTATTTTTATCTCTTATTTTACAAATTAGCATTTCCTTCCAACATAGCTGCTTTGGTTAAGACACAAAAAGTAGGAAACAATAATTCATCAAAATAAATCTTTAAAATGTGAAGATTTATATGATCCATATGCATCAAGCAAAATTGATGTTCCAATATGTAATTGTGGTATTTTGCACCTTTCTATGGATACATGTCGAGCTTTCTAGGCTTAGGGCATTTAATAATCAGCTAAAAGAAATTTTTCATCACCCATTATTCAAATCGCTTTGATTTTATTTACTAAAAAGTAGAGCACTCGCAAAGTTTTCCAAAACACAGCCATATTGAAAAGGCATTCATTATTGATTTAAATATGAAAGAAAACACACTGTTATGACTCCACCCAGCGAACGCTTTTTATTTTTTAACTAGAACATAATAGTCATTTTTCTCTCACACAAACAGGCTGATATTCTGAATTATCTAGGTTAGTACGTAAAAATATGTTTTTGTTAACATAAACATCAACGAAATACTCATGTTTGGTACTGCTTCGGTTACATATATAGGTTTGCATACCACGTTGTAAAATAGTAAAAGGACTTATCAGCACTCCTGGAACGCATTTCCACGTGCAATCGGAAAATGAGAAAATCGTTACTAACGAAACTAAATTAACTGAAGAATTGCAAAGAGTTCTTACAGGTAAATGCTTATTAAATTACCAAACTATCTGTGTCATCAATAGATAATTTTATTATGTCCAAATTAACTCATTCGTATCGCTATGTCTGTTAATCTTTTGTTTATTGAAAATTTATCTTTTTTGCTTTTACTACACTTCATAACACAAACAATCTTTATACGACACTTTGATTTTGTTTATATATTATTGTCAAAACGTATATACTTGTATGATATATAATTTATATCATTCATAAAAATATGCGTAACATATAGTATAATGTATAAAAAATTTAGTCAAACTCCTTCATTGAAAGAAACCTTGATTGATGACATTTCATAGGAATTTCTAGCTGTCACAGTGTAACATATGTTTATATAAATTTCCCAGCTGACTGTAATGAATGTGAAAATCAATTCTCACTTATCCACACTGTTTTAGTAACACGCGTGTCCGTTAAAAAAAACCAGGCGCCATGGGACATCCTGCCTAGTATCGGTTTTATTATTTTTATTTTTCAACTCTCCGCGAAATGTTAATAACTAATCATAATTGAAGCGGGAATGTGCTAAAAGTTATGAGAATTGAGAAATGCTTGTGTTCCCCGAACCGCCAACGGGATGGGCGTTACTTAAAAATAGACACTCGTTTTAATTGACGACAATTAACGGATTCTCCCACTGTGCGTCCTGTCCAGTGGGGTGACCATACCGTTATATTTGTCGTGAATCAACCATCGCAGAAATTAAATTTTTGAATATTCAATGCTCGATTTACAGTTGAATATAATACGCTAATTTGTAATCGCTCGTAAGTGCTTTTACCACGAACTTGCTGCTTACTTAGGACCATTTTTGAATACATTACGCTGAAATCAATTGAAACTAGACGCCAAGGGTTTTAAAACTTACAAACTAGCCAACTGTATTATTTAACTAATATTATATATAAGCAGTTTGAATGAATAATATGCTAATTTCGAAATAGCTGCTACCATTATACTAACACGGCTTTCTGCCAATAGTTTATGGTATTTTGTTAACTGTTTTAGATTTAGAAATGATGTTGAGATCGAACTTCATAATGATATGTGTTAGCTGAAAATAAGCATACTACTTTGAAAAGAAATAATCTGGTAATTTCGATTTCCATCCATATTTTATATACAATAAATCGTTTGATATTGAAATCTTTTGAAGCACGAGTAATTTAAAGTATATCATAATGCACGCTCGGGGACACTTCATGTTGTATTCGTGACTATTCTATATAATTGTATAAACTTCATATTGTATAATATAATAAGGTTTCATTTCATAATTTGGCTAAAGACATGGAAGAGTAACGTACATATTAGATCAATTTGATGAATTATCTACCAGCTGATACCACAGTTCTCCGAAATTATTGTCACTGTACTAATTTTAGATTGCGAATGATTACCGAATTCGATATCGCTAACGTACATTTAATAATATTTAATAAAATATACATTTCAATTTCATTGGTTTTAATTCCATTTCAGGACTAGTTTACCCGTCAACTCCGTATATTAGATTCGCTTCTCAGCATAAATAATTCAATACGTTGTCTTTTATTTGTCCATAATTGTATATTTAAACATATGATATCTACTAGGTCTCCTTTAGTTACTAAAAGAATACAATCAACCCTAATGGCTCCTCTATTTTTATTTATCACGAAGAAAACTTGAATATCTATGTATATTTAAAATAATTATAGAAAACTGTTTCATAATTTTGAAAAGCCCATATTACTCAAACAGCAATCTTTACTATATCTTTAAAAACGCGCGCTATTCACCTCAATATTTTTCAACGAGATATATCGCAAGAAAAGTTAGCGAACTATTAATAATTGAAGTTTCTTCGTTTTTAAGTTTAAATTGTATATAAATATTGATATCATGTAGTACTTTATATGTTATCCATAAATATTATAGTCTTTTCAATTCAGTTACAAAAGTGTATATTTCTCGAAGGGTTCACATCATTTGTATATATTATCTTTATTAATTGCTAATGTAAATTCACTTTTTACTTATAAACTAGCCTCATTTTAAATTAGGTTTATGTAGATACATATATGTCCGTTTACTAGGGGCACTACAGTATACGAGTAAATAGTATGATGATTTGAAATTTATATCTCACATTTCAACTTAGCAATGACACAATAAAACAACCCATATTTGATTAACCTATAAATAGAAACCCTTAATAGATGTGCTTGTGTTTTATGTGTATGTTTAATGGTATGCAGTCGGTACAGAAGTATTGTATCAAGCGATACATAAAAGGTTAGTAAAAACTGAAATACTTCAGTGACTATGTGACTAATAAACAAAACGACATCCAGAATGCAAATTATAATGCAACATCTAGATTCTTGTTAGCGTAAATTATTACTTTTTTAACGACGCAATCATTTTGCAACGATTCACGTTTTTATTGCCAAAATTTCGCAGAGCGCAATTTAACACTTTTGCTGCGACGGACACTCAAAGCCTTTCCTTCGTCCATTCTCATCACACATGTTTTTGGAAATATTTCTCTTTCTGTCCACTACAAACTTAATTCAATACTTATTGCCTTCTACATAATAAACCCACACGGAATATAATTGACTCGATGATATATTACTTAAATAATTGATTCATTATTTTAAAGAACATTTCTATAATATGTTGATAAAAAGTGTATTTATTTTATCAAAAGACTTAATAAAAAACTACTTAATGAGTATTTAAATAAACATGATCAAATTACAATACATAATACACTTTTCGTTATTAGTGCACCAGTCACTAAAAACAACCACAGTCTATAATCAACAGCATAGATTCCCAAAATGGGTTGAATCGGTCCCCAGGGGGCTATATCATTTAGTTCATTCTGTTCAAGTTGTCCAGGGGTCGGTGGCTTCTTATAGAACAACTTAATAAGTACAATACATTACGCGAACTAAAAAATGAGAAACCTTGAGTTACAAGAAATATATTATAAAATAATAATTGGTCCCAGATAAGCTAGGAGAACCATTAGTATTTTCTTCGAATTGGGGGTGATAGGCCAAAAAAGATTGGGAATCTATGGTATAGTATTTAGCCACATCCTAAGCTGTAAATGTTCATATTCTATATTATATGATTATTAAGGACATTTATTTTGCCTTGTAATTTTTGCCACAACAGCCAGAAATAAGTGACGGGATCTGTCCTATAATCATTTAAGTGCACGGCAAAATTATTCAAATCGTATAATCAAACGTGTGAAGTTGTTCGGGGGAATCTGAAAAAAACGTAGAATTGTTATGAACTGAGTACTCTATAAGTATAATCCAAAAAGCAGCCCTTCTTAATTGATGATTACCAGTTTTATATTAGATGTCCGAGAGAACTCACTCAACCCGAAAACGCAAACAAAAACAACTCGTTTTTTGATTTCCGTTATTTTTTTTACTTTATCGCAACTAATGTACTGGTGTGTGGCATTAAATAATTCGCTTAAAAAACGTCGTTATGATACATATAAATAAAAATGCAAGAAGAAACAAGTTGTAAAGGATAGTTAGAGAAATGAATGAATTGCTCGTATCCGACGAATGACAGATGTATTTTTTTAATACTATGGCTAAAATTGAACTGAAATTCGCAGCTGACGCGTTAAAATGATAAAACTCATAACCTAGCCACAATTGCTGACTGTAATATCATCCGACGTTGTGTTGGTAAAATCGTATCCTAAACATTTGGAAACTCAGCTCGCTGGAGAGTATTAAAAAAACCATAAGATTCACATCTTGGATTTTACATTCTTTGATAGCGGCTTAAAGTTATTAACGGATATACAGTAAACGAACGATAGTAGTACTCTGAAAGATTTTACTTGTATATGTACCACTATACTATCCATACATTATACAAGTACATTTTAAGCGAGTTGCAATACTATTTTAATTTCATTTAATTTCTAGTACTAAAAAACAGCTGTAAATAATTTAGAATTGTTTCTGGTACTATTTACACCACAACTAAATGTAATATAAAGTATTTTCACCACACCCCGCCATAACGATGTGTTAGCGATGTATCATTTATGTAAGTGATTTTTACTACTTGTGAGACTAAATTTTAAAAATTTGTATTCTTCAGCATTTTTATTATAAATAAAAAACCTCAGAAATTTACTGAATTGTAACTAAATATTTTAGAAATCATAAAAAAAGAGAGCGCACTGTTATATATTATTTATTATACAGCGCTTATAAAGGTGAATCTTGAAATCCATTACCAAAACTTGGATAATCAAGCCTCTAGTGATCATTTATATCCCTTCCTTATTAAGGTCTCGTCATTTTTGTAATTATATATTTTATTCATACGTGTATAAGTCGAATACTGTTGAAGTAACACACTATTTTTTAATAGCTTCGGCGTTTATTTGGTGAAAACACGTGATCAATTTTTAATCACATTTGATTTCTATTATTTAGAATAAACACGTGCCGTGAATGTCTAAAACAACTTTATTATAAACGGTCAAAGTAACACATTGTTAGGTTTGGTCAAGAAATACAGTAATATGTAGAAAGTTGCCTTCTGTGGGAAAAATGTCTGTCCGAAAACATATTGAAAACTGGGTCAGACGTCTTTCGCGCGCTTTTTTGCTAGCAAACCTCCGAACCCATTTGTAACCGAGCTGAGCAATAAAAAACTTCTACGGCGCCTACACAGATACCACTAGCTAAAATATCCAAAACAATTCTTGTGCATTTCACATTTTCAGTTTATGGCCGAGCGCACCAATTCGATAGGTTATTGTAAAAATGTTCTAACTACCGACCCATTCATATTATGAGCCTTAGCAAGACTTCTGTTATCCATAATAATACATTATTTTGCATACATGATTGGAACATATAATTGAATGTACAAAAATAATTAACAGCAATATTACGAAATCAATGTAACTAAGACGCGTCTAAATTGTGTATCTCAAATTAATAATAAAACAATCATGGTGGTCCGACACATTATTTTAATCTTATCTTCTCATAAATATGTGGATGCAATTATTAGACCTATAGAGATTAGCTTTTTGCCTAATCTTCATTTTGAATTTTATTCCACTTTAGAATTTATTAATACACCTATACGTCATTTTCTTTGTGAGGCACATCCAGCGCCTGATTATGTGTCGATTGTGAGAAAGTATGATTTTACAAACTATAATTTTTTACTCCAGTTTTCACATTTTTACGTTAAAAAGTTTCATTGTAGAACCATTGTTATAATATTGCATATGAATGCCTGATATTAAGCCATTACTATGGCATTTATTACATTAATTAATTTGATAATGGTAGATAATGCTACCCTTTTCCATGACGGTGGATATTGCTTGAAATATCAGTCATTGAAACATGTTTTTTTTGTCCATGACCATTCCTAAAATAGAGCATAGATAGATCTCCAGTTTGCCAGGATTTATTTTTGAAAAAATATTTTATCCATATTTGATACCAAAATTGAGGGTGAAATATTTAGCATGCTATTTTATACAATATCACCCATCTTGTCAAGAAATGATAAATACAATCCTCGTAACGCAGTTAGTTTTACATTTCGGTCAGGTTTTTAATGTACTTGCATGGTGTGATACATTGTATTATTTTGTCGATCCAAAAATGTTCGACATATAAAGTTTTGAGAGAGGTGTAACTTTATAAAACTAACCGGCCAACTCAGAAGCAGAAGAAAAAATATACGCGCGAAAGGAAGAAAGAGAGGGACACCTCGATGCGTGCGAATGAGATGCGACGATGTCTCCGAACAAAATTTCAAATAATGGTTTTGCCGTAAGTGAAGATCAATAGATAAAAATGGCGCGGTGCCAGAATAAAGAGCGAGTGGTTTTAATGCTGGCACATTTTTGCCACTGGAAAACTATGTGCGAGTACATTGCCAGCACTGTACATGTTGTTGGTATCTCCGTATAATGTGTTACTTACATATTTTATTTGGAGCTTTTCTACCCACGTTTATATTATTGAATTTTTTCTGACGTAATGAGACTGTTAGAAATTAAAACAACTAAAAATGAAACTAACGAACTTTTAGTAATTATTGTTTAAAAACGGTCATATAGCATTCGAACAGCACACTAAACTAGGTGACAAGAGAAAATTTAATTATGATGCCTATATTAAATGAGGGAGGCTATTTCCAAAGTTAATTTATTCAACTTCTTGACGCAAATGAGTTATGAATGCCAAAATTTAAATGAAAGCATTTGGAACACTATTATTTTGTGCAACATAATCATATCGCATGTAACATAGTAAAAAAATCAATTTCAAAATCGCTGTTACTTATAAAACAAACTTATTCCATGAATGTTACTAACCATTTCAATTGAAGTGGAATTAGCGCCCTCATACTATGTAAACCATTATATGAGATCTTCATGCATGTACTCGACGATCTGTAATAAATGTATGTAAGTGTCAGAAAGTCTGATTGTATCAGTATCGGATTTTTAACTTCTACAATATCTAGAAATTGTAGGTACTGATTCTCTTTTAATATAAAACCAGCATACGATAATGATTGTGGAAAAAACTTTTCTCGCAAATAATTGTGTTCACATTTCCAATTTTTGTACGATGGCCCTACTGAGAAGTGATAAGTAGTGGATTAGTAACAGTATAATCTTATCGTCATTTCTTACGCGTAATTGTGATTTTTGAACGGTTAACACTTTCAATAAAATTTGGCGATTATTACAGCAAATTATATGCATCCTACATTACAAAAATATTTCAAAGAAATGAAAGTAATTTAAAAAGAAATTTTGGAAAGAATATTATAATAGAAAATCATGAAAAATCTTCAACCAAATGTTTTATAAAAACTGAACACATTTCAAGAATTATTTGACCAAAATTTATGTGCCTACATACAATTGCATATTATTGTATCCTGCCACTGGCGTAAATTTCTCGTCTACCGACTGGTATTAGGGATACATACGACCGGAAAACGTAGTCAATTTTTGGGCATTCTCAATACAAAATACGGGGGATTCGCATGTAAATGAAGAAGCTTCTCGTCGAATATGTTTCCAGTCGAAATAATCTTCGTTTGTCGGACAGTATTATGCGATAGTCGCATTGATTTCTTATTCTTGTAGCAATTTATCGAATTGAATGGGCTGCCATATCAATAAATACTATAGCTCCAAAGACGTACTTGTCATTTTGAAAGTGTAAAATTAAAATAACAAAAAAGTAAAATTTTAATTTTCGCAATTGACTGATGCCGCTTATGGGAATTTATTTTTAAATCATGATTGTATACATTTTCTTACTAATGTCATTTGGGTTATAGTAAACTGTTATTTATAAAGTTCATTAAATTAAAAGTAATTTAGTTGCTAGAACAGCATTTTCTACTATTATTAGGCTAGGCCAATCCCGGACAGCATTATTTTGGCTTGAATTTGTAGAAGACAATTATAGTTGTATTTTTTAAGGCAATTGTAAAACCATTGCTATGATAATAATAATTTATTGACATAATCATAATCATTTTGTTTTTGCACAGGGATCTATGATCGCTTATCTTTCGGACGCGGATAGTGTATATATAACATGGTACAGTAATTATTTGCATATTTTCTAGAAGATAAAATTGCAATTGCAAATATCGTGATTTACCTTATATTCATTTGTTGGTAATTCATTTTTTTTATGATGATTTCATTTATATTAAATACCCAAAAATTAACAAAGACAAAGTCGCATAGATAAATTAAATATATTTATCAGTACATTCGTGGCTATTTGGTACCCAAAAGTAATATTAATAATTTATTGAGAAGTGCCTACGAGTTTTTGAAGATCATTGGCAGCACTGAAACATATTTGCTTTGTTGACTTTTCTGTCAACCGTCATTACTGTCACTTGCTAGTATGCATTATTATTGTAAAAATATTTGAAATACTGTTCAATTCCATTGTGTTCTAGATATATCGAAATCTTAGTTAAGAAGTTATCGGCGTTTTAATGAGAGTAAAAGTTATTTTTTATCCTAAAATAACCTAAACTCTATTCTGCTTTAAAGAGGATAAAAACATTAATACTTTGCTTTGGAGATTGATGAATACCAAATTTATGAATTAGACAAAAAGAATTTTATTTGTCTATTTTATTTCTCCTATTTTATTATAGTGTAATTAAGTTAGGCATAAAACTTTTCGCAAATACATGATGTAGTTGGTAGCACTTGGCACTTACTCACACATACACTGCATATTTTGTCGTTTTGATTTTAACATCAAAACAACACTGAAGCATTTTTTTTACAACTGAATATTTTCAAACCTTACCTTTTGTTATATTAAATTTTTGCTTATATTACGAATAAGATTGTTATTTGTGTATCACGTCTTCCTGTTTTAGGATAACTCTCTTCATATTTTTTTATTATTCCTGCATGTACCGGTCCGCAACATATAAAGTGTTTATTATTTATCCTTTCTTTACATAGAAGCGAGCATTCAAAAAAAATTCACAACAGCGCGTGCACATGACATAGAACCCGTCATTACTGACAGGTTACTGCACTATTTGAAATGTCAAAATATGCAAGCCGAACCCGGTTGCCTAATAATAAATATATTTTTTTTAATCTTTACTTTACTTTAATTAATAATAATTAATTAATATGAAACAACATCGATAGACACATACTGTTAAACGCCGAACTGTATTTATGTGTCAAAAATACAATACTGCCAACTTCAATCAGGAGTCGACTAAACGTCAGGAACTCAGCCCCTAGGTAGTAAAATGGATTCAAGAAACTTCACTCCTTTAGAAAAGATTCCGTAATTATTATTCAATTTCTTTTTCAGATTTCCAGAAAACTATCCTCTCAAGCATTTAATGTACAAATATCCAATTAAACTGAATGATTCTTGATCCCAAAAATATCTTGGTTTCTTTCACTACATAAGAGATGTTCTGGCGTAAAGGTGATTTAAGTAGTCCAAAAAGGGTTAAAGACGAGTCCACTGTCCAGATTTTCATGACATTAAAAAACAGGTAATATTTATTACATATGAACTGTAGTTACATATCTATAGTTTAAATCTGAATGAATTAAATGAGTTGATATTCAATGGTTATTATGGTTGGTTGTTCCAGATGAAATTATTGATAAAATAGTAGTATCAAATACTGCAGTTATGTATTTTCAATGCGCAATAAGAGGAATGCTAAATTTGTGGTTTGGCATGTATCCAATTAAAAAACATATGTCTAATTATTTTTTTTATTTTGTGGTAATGCTTTGGTATCTACATGATGTGACATCATGTTTAGCAGAATTTTGTAGATAGTGGATTGCAATGGTGCACAAATATAAAATATCAGTTGTCTGATAATCCAACGACAGACATCTAATAATAAAATTATTTCCCTATCTGAAGTTTTGTATTTTACAAAAACATCACATTTCCCAATTTATTGGTTTGATTTCTTTACATTTTTGTGAAGATAAATAGTTTTTTTTAAATAAAATATTGTATAATATTTTTATTAAAACTGTATGAACATTCATCCATATAATTATATAAATAAACGCATGTATAATATTAATAAATAAAATTAAAATAACCTGGCCACAGAAGGGCTTGGAAAACGCTGATTTATAGTCATCTCATAATAATATGACAGAAAACAAATCCTTTTAAGATAAGTTTTATCATTAACTGTATGTCTGTTTGATCTAAAAGACATTGACTTACAACTTGTAGAGAAAGATCGAGATATATTCGTATGTATTTAATAATAAATAAATGTTAGTGAAATACTAACTATCTAGACTATACATATTTTAAATGAGCAGATTATCATCACTCCAATAAGTGATAATTAAAAAAAATTATAAAAAAACTAAACTTCATACATTGCACCTACAGATACCATACAGATCTTCATTGTATAATATATTGCCTTATAATCGTGGATGACAGAACTAATTTTTTATAACATGCCTATAGTAATTTCAATAAAAGGATGTTACACACTTTTACTTATGCATTTTTACTATCCTTTATCAAATAATTTTATTCTATCATTAAAAAAAAATACATAAATAAATAAGCAGTGGCAGAGAGGTAAGTATGGACGCTTTGGTGCCGGAGATTGCGTGTTTGAGTGCCACAGCTGCTAGATTTTTAAAAAGCCAAAGATACATGACTGGTTGCCTAATGGGTATAGCAATTAGCTGACAGTCAGACCTTGTGAGAATAATCTGTCAAAATATGTCTTCACATTACGGAGATCCATATGCTACGTTTTTGAAACGGATATAGTAAAAAAATACATATACCAAGCAATCCATTATCAGATGTTTCATATAAATGGCTTAATCTGTAACTATCCAATTGTTTTTGTGTCAAATTTTCAGGATCAACAAAAGACGTTGGTGATTGTATATGTTTGGCTGGCATCTGCATCTGCGGGTGATTTTACATATTTCAATTTTTGTTAATTTTGTGCATCCTGTGTGTAGTAGAAAAATAAAAGTTGAATACAATTGCACCAAAATCAGTGTTTCGACTATGGTTTAGCTGGTTTGCAGATTTACCTATTGATATATATACAACTAGGTTTTTACCAATTTTTTTTTTATTACATGACAGTTTTTATTTTATATTTGCTGAAAAATGTCAAAAGTATAAGTCATTGTCTACATTCAAAAATCTCAGTATTTTATTAGTATCTTATCTATATAGATAAGAACAACTAGGAAGTTTGAAAACTGCTACTTAAATTAGAGAGATATTTGGACAGCCAAATTATGTAAAAAAGTACTATCATTGTGATTGTAAGTAAATATTAGTTTACTTTAAAAAAGTCTTCATTACTCTTGTTTACTAGATACTCACTCTACCTCTTTGGTCTCAACGATACTGTGTACATTTCTAGGCGATGGTGGCTTTAGCATTCGAGAGCCCGCCATGCCCTAGCTCCAATTATTATAAATCTCACTTTTCTTGAATATTTATGGCTTTGTCCAGAATTTTGTGGTTCCTCGTTTTTTCTTTAGGTCTTTCGCTATCTTAATAATTTCTACTCAAGCCTGGGAATTTGGAGGCCCCAGGCGTGCGCCTATAGGTAAATATCCGACAATATCAGTTTTGTCCATTCGACCACCATTTTAATGTTGGAAGATTTTACTACACATGAAATCAGTGAATAAAATAAACATATGCTTGTGAATAGTTTCAGTTCACATTCAATTGATATAAATTCAAAACATTTAAACTATTTATTTGTTATAATCAAGACAATCATTCTCCTTACTCAAACATTATATTATTGTACGTCTTCAGTATCTTAAATGTTGAAGTGTCTGGATTTTTCATTTACCTTCATGATTATTTTTCTCACAGCAGTAGGACTGTTTCTCATAATCTAATTTACAATAATATTTGTTAATTTGTTTATAGAGACTAAAAGATAAAATGCAATTACGAACATGACTTAACATAAAAGCAGAGATACTCATTTTGGCAAGGAAATAAAATAATAAATAAAAAAAAAAATACTATGGATATACGAATTATTGAAGCCACAATATTTTTTTCCGTATTACGATGATTAATTTGTATGAACTATGTTCTTAATCATAAATATCCAATATAAATAAAATCAGTATTAAATGCATGATTATAGTAATATTTATTATTAATCTAGCTGAACTATTTATTTGCACCGTGACTCCATGACTTTAAGTTATCACACTATTTAATTAAGATAATTATAAAAGAGAAATTATTGTTAATTAATCAGTTACTGAAGATTTGTTTCCAGAACCTAAAACACTTGGTTTCCTCCACATGAACATATGTGTGTTTCATATTGTGTATTTATTCTAGTTGACTTTTATTACTAGTATTGATTTTATGCTATGTAGATTATAATCATTAAAAGAAAAGACAGGCAATATCCCAGACACTCTTACACTACGTTAAATACTACAAAAATTTTAAATAAGTATTTATTAAAAATAAAAAGTAAAACAGAATAATTTTTTTTTAACTTCCCTATACACATATTGTACAACACACTTTTATTGCTTATTTGTATTTCAATTTCAGTTATCAACTGACAAGCATTCATAATGGATGTTTCTGACTCATTGGTAATTGTACCTAAAGAAGAATGGCCTAGTTTGAAAGATAGGTTCAAACCAAATTGGCCCTACGGCTTAACTGCCTACAACACATTATTAACGCTATCTATAAATGTGACAAAATATCCAGATTATCCAGTGAATGTTTATGCAGTATTTGGCGATCCTGATAACGGAGTTATATGTGTTTGGAGCCTGGTAATTATTTTATTTTATCAACAGTGATTGATAAGTTTTATCAATAATAAATATTTCACATCACTCTATGAGTATCTTTATAATGCTCTACACTTAACCTATTTTATCAGCTGTTTTCATGGGCCCCCTACAAAATATTTAATAACAAAAAAACCCAAATTTAATCTTGATGGTATTTTAGTATTTTATAAACGTAATTTACAATTTCATGATTTAAAATAAATAAGTAATATAATAAATGTAGCATGCAAATCTTGAATCTTGCTTTTTTTTAAATCCAGTGCAGCTCGCCACTGTTATTCCAAATCTCAAATGGGCCTACTTCCATTGATAACATATGAATAAAAGATAATTTGGTTTAAGAGATATCAAATTCAAAATTGATAATGAATCTTATAAAAATATAGAATTTATAACAATATATTTTTAGACCATGAATATATTAGATACACAGTAGAGGATCTCTTATACAGAATGAAAAATATTTGATTGAATGATCTAATTATATAGCTCTTTGATCCATGAAAGTTGTTTCTAGCAGAAATTAAAACTTAATGAATGCTATCAAAAGTCACTATCTTTAAGAACCTTGGACTAAAAATATAAATTATGTAATGAGAAGAAATTATGTAAATTATTTCATTGTTCATGCACCATTTGAGAGTAATTTTTACAAGTCAAAAATCTAGACGCAAGATTTTTTGTGATTCCAGAATTTTTTCATAATTCTTTTGGTAATAAAAATAATATATCTTCTTTCTTCAGATACCTAATGTATACGAAATCTCAATATTTTTTACAAAAGAGGACACTTCAAAAATAACAGAAGCATTAGTAAAAACAAAATGCATAAACTGGACTTACCGAATATTATTTTGCAGTCTCATGAAAAATCATGTTAAATGCATTTTAGATGCACTAGCTCATTTAAAAATAAGAATGAGAACTGATGATACTTATGTGGCCTATTTGGATAAAGAAATAGCAAAAAGCTATGAAATAGAGTAAGTTCCCATTATTATAACAATAAGTGGCAAGTTAACGTTTTAATGAATAAATTGAATACACGCAATAACAGATAAAACACAGTCATCCAGTGATAGAAAAAACCTGGCGTTGCTTAATCAGTGATGCTGCATAACATAAAATCATAATTTTTCCTCAATTCAAACACATACAAAATATATCGCCGTGGTGGCTGACTGATATTTGCATGAAATCTACTGCCAGAGGTAGCAGGCTTAAATTTGGGTATTTAAAAATTTTACAAAACAAACGAAACATATTTTGTATAAATAATTTTGCTGCTTGATTTTTGTTATAATCTTTACATCTGTCTTTCTTTATTTATTTTTACAATGCTTTATGAAATTCCTCATCTCATCACAGCCATCCTGAAAGTGGCTTATTGCAAGTTCTATGCCCTGAAATGGCGGATGAACTGGATAAAGTCTGGCCGCATCGATATAATGGCTCTTTGGAATACTTCAAGGCGATGTTAAAGAGAGGTGCTGCTCTAGGAATAGTAGATGGAGATCTCAGAGCTTGGTGTTTAATTAGTGCCAGAGGAGATCTACATGCTATTACTACAAAAACGGTAATGGTTAAAATAATTTTATCATTTTTCTTATTTGTTATTTGAGCATTAATTATATCCATTACAAGTGATAATACATTTTTAAGAGCTGTTACTATTCCATTATATATCGTTAAAAATTCTAGCTCTATCATTATTTATTACAAAAGTTTGATCAAGCTTACAATAAAAATATTTTTTTAATTCAAATTTATTCAATGCCATACTCCATTTTCACGTTGTTATCTCATGATTGATTTTTCATAAACAGATACCTGAGCCAGATTATATATAAAAATAAGCCCAATTTATCATAATTTATTATTTTCAACTATCTTTTCATAAAATTATTGGATTCGCATTTTATTAATTGTTATCACAATCACATTTTATATTTGGTACAGTAAATAAAAAATATATTTATAAATTAATCAGTATTTAATATATTCTCTATTGTTAAAGGAACATCGTCGTAAAGGCTATGCACAGTTGCTGATTAAAACAATTAGTAAACAGCTTGCTGAAGAAAATAGAGAAATATTTGGATGTATCATATTAGAGAATGAACCTTCCAAGAAGATGTTCGCAGCTCTTGGATTCGAGCTTATTTTTACTGTAACATGGATTGAAACAAAGCCCGAACTGAAGACAGATGACATTAGTTTGAATCATAGTTAATTATGATCTTATATATTATATTGTCTACCTTCACTTTCTTCTATAATATTTCACATATGTAAATGTAAATGAAGTTTTATAAAAAGTCTATGCAATTTCTCGTGACATGTAAGCATGGTAGATTCACACACTTTGTCTAGAGTTGTTATGATAATAAAAATAGACCACAATATGTCTGCAGAAAATGATATTCTTGCCTAATGAAATTATGCACCTTAACATTCCTCTCTAGTTACATAATCCTTTCAAACTTATTCCAGTATTTTTCTCAAGTTGTCATTCTCATTCACTCAGTATGACTAACTTAAGGATCATATTTTTTACATAATCGCACTAGAGTTTTCTGATTGATTAAAATTTCAGGTCCATTTTTTACCATAAGTTCAAAAACATACACAAACAACTATCTTCCACTGTGTGATAAATGTATTGGCTACCTAAATTATATTTTATTAAAAGATTAAATGCATTTATTATTCACTCTAATCTATTCATAAAATAAATAATCATTTTGTTTCATTTTAGTTTCAGATAATCTTTTTTATATAACTTACTATAATATAACTAACTCAAATAAAACCATACAACTTCATTATGTCACTTTGCTTATTAGATTACGATAATTTAAATCAATAAGAGATAGAATGATTTAAGATATATTTTGTTACTTTTATTATTCATTTGCTGATATCTGTTTTTTGCATTTTTGTGGCAGATATACAATTTGATTTGTTAGAAATAAAAATGATTTCAGTTAACTGATAAGTTGTGAAACAAAAGATATCATTTTGTCTTATAGTCTTCATAATTATTTGTCATAGTAATAAAATGATAAATCACAGCACTCTCCAATGTGCTTTTTTTCACTGATAAGGCAGATTCAATTTTTCCTTCCGCAAAATTAAGATTTCAATCCACTGTGCGATGACGTTTGAAAATATTCAAGCGAAATACCATCCACAGTTTTGTTATCATTAACAATCTTTCTACTCACTGTCAAATACATGTTACACATAGTCTGAGGCAATTTGATTTTACTACTATGTCACATTAACCATAATTTTTAGTGGTTTGAACAATTATACTTTAATAGAACTTCAAATAGTTTTGCCGATAGTTACTTCAGCTATGTACCTTATTGAAAAGTGGTACTCTACGCAATAAAAACTAACTTCATGTGCCTTCTGTAAGTAATTTTCTCTCACACCTTAATATAATATTATTTTTGAGAATAATTATTATTATTATCAAAGTGAGTTGAACCTATGTCTATATTATTAATTGTGTCTTGTATATACATTTATCTTGATTATATAGGTTTTATATATTTATATTGATTTGAATATCTGTATCAATAACAGAATGACATAATAAAGGCCAAAGATTGAAGAATCTGTGTATATTTTTTATGCATATCTATATGTACATATTGTTTCATAAATGAAGACTTTCTCCCTGGTGGCCAAGAAGTTCAACCAACCAGCTAGTAATGTTCTTAGTGGCTCTGAGGAACTATTATAAGTGGTAAGTGGGCATCATAACATTAATATGTATATGGAGCTCGCAGTCTTGGTTTTATATGTAAGCCTACATATACTTTTCAGCGGGATGACAAATCAGGTTAAATCAACAAATCAATCAAGGTAAAATGTGTGATGGAATAATAATGATAGATTAGTATACTACTTAATGTCTGGTCAATGAAAAGTCTCTGCGTGAAAAATTAGAAGGCTGAACATTGGCTTGCCTAAAAAATTTTATGTCATTTTATATTCACTCAACTAACATCTTTCATAAAATAAATATTTTTCTATAGCAATATTATACAAACATAAAATTAGTGTTTTTTTTTTTATAAATTCCTGTAAATAGCTATATTAAATACAATGATTTTAAAAAACAGTCTGCGCAGTAACCTGCAATCAGTGCGCGAGACTCATGTCTAAGCATTCATGTTTTGTTTTTTTTTAAAATTTTTTAACCCTTTGAGGAGTATGGACGTACATGTTTGTACATGCTCCTTGTCGCCTTATTTTCAAAGCCATTCTTTTATTTTTTAATAAAATGTTATTATTTCTTTTAATATAAATACTGGATCGATCTATCAATGATATTTACAAGTCATTACAACTATATCATATACTTTTATGCTAGAAAAAAAAATATGTTAACATTACGAAAATAAATGAGAAAAAAAAGTTGATTTGAGCATTGCGAAATTCCCTTATGCTGTTTCTACAATTATTATGATTTGTAAAAAAAGATTATTTACATTGCTGTTCACAGAAACGCATAAATCCCGTTCTAAGGGTTCAAATGTGGTTTCATTCGGAGGATTGAATGGGAGCGGCCACATGTAGTAATGTTAAACACATTCTCACCGATTTGGAATAACTTTTAAATTTTTTTTGTTTGCTGTTTGGAAATAGAAGAGCATTGTTTACAAATCGGCACATCTAGTTTGATTAATTTTACGATATTAGTTAAATTGATAGTTGTGAAAGATTTTAGTGGTTAAAACGTGTGTGCATAAAAAATTAACTCACTAATGAAAGGGTTAAGTGACCTACAATTCGAAACAATTCATAAGTGTGTGTTGTCCATCTACTACTAATTTAAATACTGATACAGGTGTTTTAATTCATTACTATTTATTGACATCTTGTGTCATACCTAAAAGATACTCTGTTTAATGATAAAATTCCACTCCAAGTAAGCACAGTAATTCTCGTTGTACACATATCCTGCTTGATTTTATAACAATTAGTGACTAGCAACACATTGAACCGATTTGGTACTATTGTCACGAATTACTAAAAGGTAGGAGTAGAAAATTAATATGAGTTTACTTTTACATTTGCCTTCCCTGAATGTATCACATATAGATATATAAGATATACAAACTAATACTTATACAGTCCTTAGTTGATTTATAAATTAATATGTATTTCAGTGACCAATTGACAGTCATTCATGATGGATGTCTCTGATTCTTTGGTAATTGTACCAGAAGAAGAGTGGCCTAATTTGAAAGAAAGTTTTAGACAAAACTGGCCTTTTGGTCTAACTGCATATAATGCTTTATTGACCCTTTCTATAAATGTGAAAAGAAATCCAGATTATCCAGTGAAAGTTTGTTCAGTATTTGGCGACCCTGACAACGGAATTGTATTCCTTTGGAGCCTGGTAATTTTCAATATTTCATTAAATTGATAAAATATTAATAGAAATGATTTTTTATTATATGTACATATTTTTTCAAATTCAATAAAAAGTAATAACTCTATTTATCTGAGCAATTTAAGAATATTATTATTAAAATACTAACTGGTCATTGTCATAACCATTGATTTTTTCAATCATTTATGATGATTAATTTAATTTTTACGTCAAATTGAATTAGGTCCCCAATTGCATTTCTAGTTTATTATTTCAGCTGCCAGACTCCGTTGAAATCTCCTTATTTTGCATGAAAGATGATACATCGAGAATAACCGAAGCATTAGTGAAAACAAAACGAATTGATTGGATGCATAGAGCTAACTTCTATAACATTTTGAAAGAGCATGTAGAATGTTGTGTGGACGCCTTGTCACAATTGGAAAGAACCAAAATAGTTATCGAGGAGTTTTACATAACTTTTGTGGAGAATGAGATTGCTTTGAAATATGATATACAGTAAGTTATTATTGCAGCTTCATTTTCTGATTTTTCTTTTCTTTAGTTTTTAACATATCTGCTCTAAAAGTGGGGTATATGAATCTCCACAGTGTGAAGATGTACATTGCAGAAATGGAGTATATAGATTTTTGCAATATGAAGAATTATATTGTCATTTTTTTTAACAGAAATTTGTTCTGATTCACCGTTATAAATTTCCATGAAAAAAAATGATAACTTCTCAGTCAATTGACCAGCCCAATGAGTATCCAGTCCTGCATCTATGATTTAAAAATTCTTAGCAGCTGTGGGACAACCTTTGTCAACGGGCAACTATTTTCAGTTCCAAAATGAAAGCAAATAATTGTAAGTTTTATTTTAAATTATGTTCAGTTGATAATCTTGAATAAAGATTTGATAAATATCACACAACTGAGAAATAATAATATCTATCCTTTTTTGAAACCAAACTTACAATTTCATTCCTTATTGTATTGTGTGTACATTTAAGTGTAACTCAACAGCACTGGAAACATATTATTTTTCTTATTTAATTTCTATGGCGTAATTTGTCATAATTCAAAAGTATGTTCAGAATCTTAGCATTTTGCTCAATATTTTATTTGATTCAGATTGCCTGAAGGATTCTCTTTGCAAGTTATCTCTCCGGAAAAAGCTGATGTAATAGACAATGAATGGCCACATAGATATCCCGGCTCTCTACTTTATTTTAAAAAATTACTATCCTTAGGAGAGGCTCTTGGATTAGTAAATGATAAGGGTGATTTAATAGCATGGGGATTAACGAATAACAGAGGAAATCTTCATGCCATAACAACAAAACCGGTAAAACATCATATAAAATTGAAAAAATATATATTATATATTGGTGGTTTTGTGAGCTCAGAAATGGAATCATCATTTTTTATCAAATACAATATATCAATATTTTATTGATTTTGTAAAATTGTTTTTACAGGACTATCGGCGAAGAGGGTATGCTCAAATAATTATCAAGGCACTAAGTAAACGACTAATTGAACAAGGAAGAAATGTATATGGTGGCATTGTGATGAATAATGAGGCGTCAAAAAATATGTTCACTGGCCTTGGATTTACATACCCTGGAGTTTTTACTCTAATTAGCTCGGTACCAAAATCTTTAAAAGAACGAAATGAAAACTAAGATATAAACTGAATAAAGAATTTAAAAAAAAAATATTGAGATGTTACTTATGAATTTTATTGAATATTATTATATTTTCTTAATCAGATTGACAAAGAGCCCAAGAATACAATATATTGTACCATAAAATGTGTGAACTATTTTTGGCTACTAACCTATTTATTCATAATTATCATAAGCAATAAATAGTTACTTACAGTAACCTTAATGATTCCATCAACACAAAATACAAACACACATCAATTGTGGAAAGGAAAAATGATGTAACCCTCAGTTTTTCAAAATAGCTTTTATTTGATAATCAAAATGTATATAACTTAACACACCTGTATCAAAAGGATATAAGCTGAAAATACCGAATCAGTGTCTTACTCAAGCTTTTAACACATTTGCTGCTAAAGACGCCCCTGGGGCGTCAATACACCATACTAATACATACATGTCGCAGCGAATGTGTTAAGCTTGGAAAAAGGATGGCCTGTAAAATTTGAGACCAGGAGAAGGGGCCACCTAATTTATTTTATCCGTTTTTCTTAAATAACTTATTAAATTAATATTATAATAAAACAGCATTTTTAGTCTCCATATATTTCAAGGTTGTGCTGTAAAGTTTTGATTTTGGCTCAAAATTATTAAATAAACGTTTTTGTGCTTCCTGTAAAATTTGTTTAATGTGGGTTACTTATTTTTTCTTTCCACAGGCGACATCCTTAATATAAGGGCATAATAAATATTTTAATTGTATTAGTATGTGGTATAATTGAGACTTGTTCATACATATTATTAAAATCATTTGTCTTTAAATTATCACTAAAACCAAAAGTTCACAGATTATTTAATTCGTTAATTCATCAGTTAATGTTTTTTTTTATAATTTTCATTAAAAAAAGCCTGAAACTAAAAGAAGCACAATAGTATATATTGATACGTATTACTTCATTATCTAAAATAAATTTGACATGTAATCACCGTGGAAACATGTTTTTGTAATCACTCTATTTTGACAGCTCTAAAATTGATTAAAAACGTTATTATATTTTGACAATATTGGCACCACTGATTTTCAAAATTTTAAACTAAATTTGACATTCGATATTTTACTTTTGATGTGTTGTAATGTATGGTATTACTTCGGTACACCAGTTTTATTCTATTATGCCATGTTAAATCAATCAATTATTGCGTAATTGTACTGTATTAAGCAGTGGATTTTGTTGCTACGAATTATAAAGTTAAATAAGTTAATAACGGCATCAGCTTTTAAACTCGCATAATATGAAATGTAGAAGTTATATACGATGATGTTATTCTTATGTGCGTATTTTTATTTAGTGCCCCAAGTATAAAACAAAAAAAGAGCGATGAATACGCCGTTGAGCCTGCCATGATGTAGTGTACGACCGCATGATCCTAGTCGATCTATTTAGTTTTAATTGCGATTCGCCCGCAATGAGTCGTACGTCGGATTCTTTAGTAGCTATACCCTGGGAAGAATGGTTAGAATTAAAAGATCGTTTCAAAGAGAATTGGCCCTTTGGACTGACGGCGTACAATACAATTCTAACGCAGCATTTCAATGTGAAAAGGGATCCAAATTTCCCTGTCAAAGTTTTTTCAGTATTTGGTGACCCTGATAATGGAGTTGTCTGTATTTGGAGTCAGGTAAATAACCTTATAATGATGACAACTGCTTAATCTATTAGCTTTAAATTTGAATGTCATTCTCTTTATTATTACAAGTAGTAGTTTAGTATCATCCTATAATGCAACAATAAAAAGTATTACTATCCCAAAGTGAATGCAATGAAATTTATAAAATATTTTCAACAAATAAATAAAAGTAAAGAAAGACCACCTGAGTGATTTAAGATGGATCCTATTTATTAAATTTTGGTTCATTTAACTACTTTTTATTATAAATACAGTAATTTTATGAAAATTCTGAAACAAAATCATTAAACTTACTTACCTTAGTTAACCAATTAACTTCATTTTACAATTTTTTTAAACACAGCCATAATTATTATTATTTAATTTATAATACTTAAGTCTATTCTATATTATATTCCTAGCTTTCGTTGCTTTCCGAAAACAGAATGTATCGATCACTATGACGTGATGATGTTTTCTCTGGAAATGAAGCGTAATAAATTTCCATGGTGTGAAGACAACTTTACTAAATAAAATAAACTACATGTACGATTGTTTCTTATATCTATCTACATTTGTATGTTCCCTCATAACAATTCAAACAGTACATACACTAAATAATCAAAAAATATTAGTCACAGTCACAACACAATACAAAATGTGATAATATAATTCAAATTGAATTATTCTGGTTGATATGAGCAATGTTTTATAGACATAGAATATATTTATCTAATAAGAGTCAAAGTCTGAGACAGTTGTATTGAATATAATCATTTAAGGAAATTTAATCAGACATAAATTGGAGAAAATTTAGCTTTGTATGAAAAATATGAATCAGTAATTACTTAGCATTTTTTCTAAATATAAAACAATTTTGTTATTAGCATTTATATTATATAAACATGTCACAAATATTTTTAAATATTTTTTTTTCTTTATCTATCTTTAGATTAATAGAAATTAATGAGAGCCTTATGTTAACATGTATAAAAAAATAACACTTAATATAAAATTATAATCAACCATAAATATGTTATAATGCTCTACTGCTATTGTGGAATGAATATTTTCTACATTGAAATACTTCTTGAAACAAACTTTACAAAAAACTGCAAAATGTGTCTTGAATCCAATCACCTCCGTAATCACATCCGGTCTTAACCAGGTGTATCGTGTATATTGTATCGCGGGTGAAATACTTCTTGCGGTGAAAATCCATTTAATTGTACAACATAGTTATAGTTAAAATAATTGTCTGATTAGTATTTATCACATACTCATGTGCATTAAATATTACAGATTTTAATAGTGATGCAATGTTCATTTAATAAAATTTTGAAAACTGAATTTTTCATTAATAACAGCATATAAAATTATTTATGTCGTTAATATTATTGATAAATATTCAATTTTTATCATCGTAGTAGGAATAATCATCAAATATGACAACAAAATATACGCTAAAAATCTATTGAAAAAAGTCATGAATAAGTACAGTAGATTTTCGACAGAACAGACTAATACGGATGAGGATGTGTCTGTTATAGATTATAAAGTCTGGTATATAAAAATCAGTCTTCTGATTGCATTGTATGTATTATTATTAGATTCACGAAAAGAATCAAGTTTCGCTTGTGAAGTATGCTGTTATCTTATAAACTCAAATTACGAAAATGTTAAAATATAATTAATAGCCCATTAAGCAATTTGGATTGGCCAGCCCTGACAAACAATAATTCTTCAGTGCTGATAAAATATTCATATGTCATATATCAGATTATCCATGTTTTTCAATTATCTGGGCTCCTCTCCAGCATCAGCACGGATGATCAGTACAGTATATTTCAAAAAATATTGTATAATATATGGTCATCTACCAACTTAAGCTTGTCAAACAATCTAGAAATGTAGATATAATATTAACCCTTTCAACGCGTTAAACGAAAAAAAAAAGTTGATTTGAAAAATGCAAATTTTCCATGAAAAATATTGCCCTCTATGTTGGCATATGACATGTTTGGCCTCTCTTTCCCCCACCCCTGCGCAATATTTAAAAAAAAATGGACTATATCACAGAGGATGGCGTAAATGATGCGAGGCGACAAAAGTCGATTACCGCGTCCAAAGGTTACGTTTTTTACAAGCCATGAACTATAGTCGATTTACGCGTCCAAGAGGAAAAAAAATTCGGGCGACTAAAGTCGCTTTACGCGTTAGGGTTAAACATCCATATTTTTTTTGAAACGTACGTCATATTTTGTACACATATTGAAACACACATGATATTTTTGTGAAACCATATAAATGTGTTATAAGAGGGCTGAGTGGGTTTATATAATATGTCATGGTATGTCATATAGAGTATGCATACATTCCTAGTACTAGTCCAGTACTTACCTCAACAGGCACTCTTCACAACTAAATTACACTTTTCTTCTGAAAATATTTAATGACATTGCTTAATATTTCAGCTACCAGACTCCTTTGAAATTATAATATTTTGTATGAAAGATGATACGTCGAAGATAACAGAAGCATTAGTGAAAACCAAACAAGTCGATTGGACAATTAGACCTGTCTTCTGCAGCATTATGAAAGAGCATGTAAAATGCTGTGTTGATGCTTTGAACCAATTGGGAATTGGGGACCCAACTATCGACTGCACCTATGTTGCTCACGTAGAGAAGGAGATTGCATTGAAATATAATGTCGAGTGAGTTATCAAATAGTTTTTGCACATTCTTCATTTTATTTTTGTTTTGTCTGATAGTGAATAATAAGACTCGATGTTGATACATTTTTACGTAATATAATTGACTTTAGATGAATGTTATACCAATATGACGGATGACTGTGATTTTGTTCATGGACGTTGGCTGCATCTCATTTACATATAAATAAACGTTTTTGTTTCCTCTGACCCATATATATTTTCTTATAATTGCTAGGCGGTAGTTACATTTAAAAACTGCACTTCATAAATTCAAAAAATTTCAGATTCAAATTAATCAAAAAAATGAACATGTGAATTTCAAACCAACTAATGAAATTTTTTCCAGTTTCTAACGGATTGCTAACCTTTGCATCATTATCAAAGCTTTAATATCAAAGTAATAATCAAAATTACTCTATATATCGCCTATCACTGTATCAATTCAAAATTACAAACATCCTTGTGGATAAATATAATGGCTTTGGGTTCAAAATCAAATTCAATGGACCAATATCACTGACAATATTAATCAATCATCCACGTACAATAATTGTGTTCATGTAGCTAACACATATAATATGAAACTTCGAACCTATAAAAAGATAGTCAAAATAAACTCGTAAAGAGTGCAGCTAACCCTTGAATAATACGGTAATTAGGTTATGAAAAAATTCTATTTTACATAAAACAAATACTCGTTTTATAACGTTTATAATATACTAGCTGAACCCGACATGCGTTGCAATGCACTATAAAAGAGTATTGTGTAA
>JAGVSQ010001386.1:0-29748 GCA_022683975.1 Rhyacophila evoluta | reverse complement strand
GTCTGTATGTCCCTGATAACTACCTAAGAAATCGGGAATATCAGCTGTTTTTCATTCTTCAATGCAGGATTATCCTGGCAGTAGTCATGCCAATGCGGAGGGCAATGGTGATGTTTTATGATGATGATTTTATACTCACACATTCATAAGTCGCAGATGACGTATACGTTAAAATGATAAGAAAAATATATTTTTAGAAGCTGCATACACACAGTCATCGTTCGTCGCAGTTTACGTACATGATGATAATAAGAAGTAACATCTTTATTTTTCAAAGATGAAGCTATTTTATGCCTACATCGTCCGTGGGCTATTTTGTTTTAATACACCTAAGTACTCAGTTGTACTGGGAATAAAACAAAAATATATATTTACAATGTGTTTTACTGAAAGTGGTGGCATTAGAAAAGCGACACTTTCGAATAAAGTACTGAATTAGAATTTGCATATTACTCTCCGAGTTGCGAGTGCTGCATATTTGTACAGACATCTCGGATTGAGTGTCTAAATGTGTTTTTGTTATCTGCCTTTCTGGCCGAAATGTGTGAAATAAACATACTTTTTTACTTCCACTCCCAGGGTTAACAACTTTTTTTATTGAGTCATAAAAATATAATACAAGAAACGTCACTCCATTTTTCTCACTTCGGTTTCCTGCCCAGTCGGCTCCAGGCTCTGGCCATTATGTATGGAGATATTTTCTCGGTAAATGTTATATGCTTTGATGAATAAACTCTTAGTTTATTTACGAATTTCCGCTGCAGCACATGTTACGTGTACAAATAATGCTTCTTATTTTGTAGATATTATTTCAGAAAATTATTCCTTTCATTAAATAATATTTATAGTAATATTTAGTATATATAATAATATTTAGTTATATCAACCATATTAAATAGTTTTTGTGAGAAATTTTAACGATTCATATCAAACGCCGAAATTAATAAATTATTTATTCGTTTTTTTATGTAATATTTTTTGTATTGAGTAAAAAATTAGACTGAATATTTATACATTCTTATGATACACTGTTTTTTATTATTGAAAAGGTTATTTTTTGTTTGACGAAATGTATAACGTTAAAAAAATAAGAACGGCTAAAACATCCGAGTCAGCTTGATCTTTTGTGAACCATTTGGCTATGGTAAAGATAAGTACTTTTTACAATGTATTACATTTTAGAAAATTTGCAGCTTAAAATGTCAGCTAAAAGATCTCATCTAATTGCATTCATATGAAAAATAAGTTATATCGAATGTAGAAAGGAAAAAGACGTGACCCTTGGTTTTTGCAAAACATTCTTTTTTCGATAATCAAAATAAACCAACTTAATACACGTTCTATCAAAAGTTTGAAAAAGGGAGAGCCTGTGAAATTTGCGACCAGGAAAAAGAACTTTGACCAATAAATTCTATCGGATTTTTTAAAAATAACTTATTAAGTTGGTATCAAATCGGATAAATAAAACACCAGTATTTGTCTTCATGCATTTTTATATTGTCTCTATTAAACATGTGACTTCATAAAATACACAATTTTGCGTCTCCTGTAAAATTTGTTCCGCGTGGGCTATGTCCTCTTTTCTTTCCACAGTAAATATGCATTATAAGAATAATATATGCTCACATTTTTATGCACTCGTAGTAAATTCCAATTGCTATCTTGGGATTTTCTACCTGAAACAATCTTGATACTTTCTTGTAAAGGTTAGGGTATTAAAGAGTGAAGAGATGTGGCTGGCACCGTGTTAAGTAAAGCAACTGAATTTACCAATTATTTTGTAAACAAGTACAGAACTATTCGTTGAACTATAAATTATACAATAAAAAAATATACACTGTGGATCAATATATTTTAAATAAATAATTATAAAATAAGATTAACATTATAATTGATATACTTATTGCATTCTGCAATTCAAGCGTGCTAGTTTACTTATGGTATATGTAATTATTAAGGTCTGCATGATATTTCACGTTTCGTACCATAATTTCATCTCCTGCACTCATTAGTCTCTTCCTTTCTTTTTCATACCTTTTAGAGTTTCATGGTTATCGCTAATAATTTCCACATGGCCAGAAACTAAGCTATGTCATTGTGTGTATATGCTATCACCTGTGTTACGGGAGTTTAATTGAAGTATCTATTTTATAATTAGTTTTACTGATTCATAAAAGAATCTGCTTTATTAATGTATATTTTTTAACTTATAAAATAGACATGAAATCACTCACCACAAGAGTAAAAATAATGATTTTGGATTCATTACACGGCTTGGGATTAGAATGAGATTCATGTTATGTTTACCCACTTTCTTATTTGAGAATAATTTATTATGCTTTGTCTATTATTTCTTGATCACGAAACGTGTTATATTTTATTTTTCCGACAGTAGAAGAAACTGTTAATAAACTTTTCAATTGAAGCGGACTATCACTGCAATTTAGTTTTTCTATGATGCAGAACTTTCAGACTTTTAGAACTCTTATTATTATTTTACGATACTAAAATTTATAACTCTTATAGCACGAACACCGAGATTTTGAAAGGTTTTTTCTATGGTACTTGCTGTTCAATTTCTAAGTAAAGGTGCTTTGGTGCCTGGAGTCATCAATCTGACTTTGCAACTGTATAAAGACCAAATAAAATTCAAAGATTTTAAGCTGAATAACGTATGGATTCAACGCATAGCTGATAATAGACTCTTTTAATTAAATTTGTCACAATTAGTATTGATTATATGAAGAAGCTTCCGTCTTAAGATTATGGATACCAAAGTGGAATAATATATTGTGACGCGAAGGACGAAAAAGACAAAGCTTATTACAAGTGAGGCTTGTCACATTTTAATATCAGTATTTATTATCAATAGTTATATTTGTGCCTGATAACTATACTTTATTTATTAGAATGCTGCACCCTTTAAAATAGTCTCAGCAATATTGATAATGATGTACGTAAACGAAATGCGATCTAACATACAACTCTGGTTTATTTATCACCAATACATTTCCGTTAGTGAAAAAAATATCGGACACCGACGTAAAAAAGCCATTTTAACTTTCGTTCTCTCAACTCTCTTACTCTCACTTTTTCTTTGCTAATACAAGGGTTTGTAACATTACCGAAAAATATTTCTAAGGAAAACATAATAAACAATAGTGTTTATTTGTTATCAGTATAAGATTATCACGCTAACACAAGAAACTTCTAGTTTAGGATATTTTTACATTCACAGGGTTCCCAAATCTTATCCACAATTTAAAAAATTTTACTAATAAGTTTAAAAAATATAAATAGATTTTAATTTAATATTATTAGATAATTTATTTAAGAAACTGCAATAATTTATGTAGTAATTAGTGATTTAAGAAACGAAAATCTTTGTTACGCGCATTTTATGACCTTAAAGTACGTTAACGTGGGTGTAACCTTTTACTCTTAACTAAAAATTAAGAAGGGCGGGCGATGGTTAATTTGATTTTCTGTATAACGCACAAAAATATATGCGTTACAAAATTGCATAGTTTAAGATGTATGAAATAAATAATTATTCATTTTAAAATTTAAATAATTATAGTATGAATATAAGTATTTAAATAATTTTTTCGAAACTAATATCACCACTGTCAAAATGACAGATGATTATAATAATGAATTATTATAACGATAGTTTTGATTATTATTTTGAATAGTAATTATGGTATTATTTGTTCTTAGTTTTAACTGGCTTAAGTAATTAGTTTGTACTAGACATTGATCGCACAAACATTCTTTAGAAGACTTTTAGTTTACATTTAATAATTTAATTAATATTGTTGGCTATAACTCTGTACTCATAGGTCAATTATAATTTTTATGCTGGTGGCATCATTATTATTGTTGATATAGGCATAAATTATTATTAGAGAGTTACATATTGTCGAAGTTAATTAACGGGTACAGATACCGAATTGATATTGCTGATAATTAGTATATTATTCTAAATATTCATAAATAATTCTACTACTGATACATTAAACTTAAATGGAACCGATAAAATAATATGTTTTTAACCGGTAAATTAACATGTCACGTATGTGATCGTTAAAATATTTTGTCATGTAATCGGTAATATAATGTGTCGAGTAACCGGTAAAATAATAACCGTCACTGCAATCCCTGCGAGCAACAATCAACCTTTCCTCTTCGGGCCAACCGTTCTTCAAGCAGGGTGAGGGAGCGGCGAAGACATTTCCCCGGGGAGAGTGGCTTGATAAATTATTTAATTTCAAGTAAAAATCGCCGACATACCACATTACGAGGACGCGAGGCGAGCTACACGCCACGTGTGGGCACCAATTTGCTCGCATTACGCAGAAGTGGGTATTAAACCGTTGGGCCAATGAGTTTTTCCTTTCTCTTCTTTATTCCTTAGCTACAAGTATTTACCCTCCGTATAATGAAATCATCAATATAAATTTTACATTTTATGTTTGTCTACCTTCGCAGAAACTTATTGAAGTTTATTTATTTTATGGGACTCTTTCTTGCCATTCTCACGAAGTATTTAATACATAATACTTACATACTTTTTTTATTTCTGATGTTTTTATGACTGTTGTCTGAAAGGCATAGATTAGTGATTTAGTTCCGGAGGCTGTACGCTCGAGTCCCACAGCTGCTAAAGTTTTTTAAGCAATTCAAAGATTGAAAGCTAAAATTCCAATGCGATGATCAATTAAAGACAGCTAATTGTCATTAAAAATAAAATGTTCATATTCAGGAGATTCATTTACCCTGGCTTTTTAATGGACTTCTTTAGGTCTTGAGAATATATATGCTCTACGTCTGGAGTGAATATGCTAAAAAGAGAAAATAATGAAATATTATCTGTTCTTTACTGTTTTGGTTTTAGTTGGGTGATGAAGTTTTTATTAAACTTTGAATCGAATGTATAATTCAATTTTTGTTTTGTTCATTATCAATACTCGTTTTTTTAACACATTAAAATAGCTTACATCCACTTTCCTGTATATAGTTTTTTTCCTTATTTTATTTTCCAATCGATTTTAATATCTTGATTTAGCTAAATTACCAACAATAAATCCCTTGGACATATTATCAATTTAAACGTATATCCTCCGTCTTAGAGCATAAATGCAATTTAAAAAAACAAGAATAATGTTATTTTTTCTACTTTAAATCGTCAATACTTATCGGGACAATACAATAAAATTCAAACAAATATAATAGAGTTGAAGTTTCCAACTGTCAACGAATGGTAAGCTTTGGCTTAGGCTTAGAGCATTAAAATACCACAGAAAATATGAATTGTCTGTTTTACTTGTTTTTGATACGCCTGAGTATTCATTACAACCAGCGTCTTGTATATAATATAAAATCTTAGAAGTATTATCCACTATACTTTTTGGCGGGCGTGTTTCTTATCTAACAAAAGAAGTGAGTTTTTGATTCAAGCAATACGCATTTTTTATTGAAATAAAACTCACAAAAATAAAATTAAAAACCTGAATAATTCAAAGAAACTGCTAATAAAGCTCTCCCTCTGAAGAGTAAATATACTGTTAGGATTTTAATATTTCTCGATGCTACCATTATATAAAGCTCTAAAATAATATTGTTTCCTATAAACACCCGGGGCTTATTTATTTGAGGGTGGGAGCATAAAATAAAGTAAGTCTCCACCACTCGAACCTCTTTAGAATTCATCGAAATCAAACCGACAAAAAACTGAGCAACTTCATTAATTAAAAAAAAATACAATTAGCGGATTACCACCGGAACCGTTCGATATAAACTTGGAAAGCCGTCGCCTGGCAGATAGATGGAGCTTTTTACGACCCTGCCGGACCAGAGGTACGAGTTTGGAGGGTAGGGTGCGTCATAAACTGTAAGCCCCCGGGAGTAAAACCCTCCGACTAAGCTAAGAGAGTGGGGTGGCTGAAGAATCGCAGGGGCATTTAGGGTGATCTGGCCCCCTTTATTTGCGACTCTCGTACGATTCGGGTCTGCTTTATTTTGTGATACTTTGTCGTCTTTACTTACAAGAGACATTGGGCTACATACGTAACAAGGGATGTGGGTTGCACGTTTTGGCACAATCTGTAGTGACTTATATTTTAAACGTTACCTGTATTTTATTTTATTGTTTTCTACGTGTTTTAGGATCTAATCGAAGACAATGATAAAGTCGACGGGTTTTATTTAATGGTATCAAAACCATTTCCGCAATAAACTTTATATTAGATTCCAGAGTGTAAGCGTTATAATGTTTACTTTATGAGAATTCATCAATTAATCATTATTTATTATTAACTTTTATATCGATAATTAACATCAATATTGATCAAAGGATGGATTGGATATTTAATGAGTTTATCTTTGTTTTTTTACGATTGACTGACTACTTATAAACACGAAAAATAGTCTGCTAAGATTGACCTCACAAAAGTGCCATACTAAAAAAATACTATCAACATGTATTCAACGTTTTTAAATTACTATTGAAAGATTTTCAAAAAAAAATGTATTCGAGACTGTGATCGAGTATTCATATGAGTTATAGTAACGATATTGTGGTGTTAAATTTAACTGTCATGCCAAGATCCTCTAAAAATAAATTATTTTATATGTAAAAAAAACTAATTAAAATTATAAATAACATTCAATTAGTTATATTCAGCGAGAAAAAAATTTAAATGCTTTTTCTGAAAAAAATACCCCCCTGTAAGACATTTAGGGGGCTGTGACCTGCACTTTGGGAAGTACTGTAGTAGTCTTGAACTATACACATATTCCAGAGTAAGTTAATTTAAAACAAGGTGATAAATAATAAAAAAACAAAATGAAGAACTTAAATTTAATATATTTAATACATATTGAGAAGAATGAATATATATTATAATTACGTTTATGGTAATATATATCCATTCTCATCCTCTGAAGAATTTATAGTCGAATTCTTTGAACACAATCAAGATCCAAGAATGTATCTATGTATAGACTCAAATTTATGCCTACGATGTCATGTCCCAGTAGAATTCCCGGGAGTTGATTCTCAATACACTAAATGTGTTTGGAAAAAGGAAAAGTTTGAGAGAAGGTACAAAATATGCTGCTTACACAACACTAATAAAGGCCCCTGCAATACTATTCTTGTGAACAATCTGACTCTCGTTCATTATTCAAATTGTATGTGAACTCTTCAATATTGGGAACGTATTAATGAAAATTATGACATATTTGTTTATATTGAAAGCTGGGAATATAAAAAATCAGTTATTTAAAGCATTCATAAAATGATACATAATACGACCAAAAGAGTTTATGATATTTAAAAATAGCGCCTATATATACATAAAACCAAATAAATATTGAAAAAGTTACGATAAATAAAAATAAAAATGAAGAAATAATTTGAAAAATAACAATGGAAAGGAAGAGTCTACCAATAATATTAGACAGATCGTACAATAAAAAAGTACGCAACAGCATCCATCTTAACTCGCACATACTCAAGTGGAAGATATTAATAACGTCAGCAGTTTTGCTAAACACCATGCCTCTTTGCATAAGCATGATTAGCTCTTTGGAAAAACTGATGTTCTCATGTAGAGTTAGCAGGGGCGCACGAACCAATATTAGTCAGAGTGGCAGAGTTCTCAACTACACAACGCATTAGCTTAAAACTAAAAAAAAAATAGCCCAACACCACATCTGAACCTTAATAAAAGCTTTTAAAATTCCATCACCAAGTACATACTCTTCCTTAGTTTTAGACTACGTACGGTAAGAAAACGTGACCAAACTGAAAGCAGTTGGATAGAGCCAAGGCCCATAGATATTATTCACATACCAATGAGACTGTCATTTGTATGATAATAATCACATTATTTACAAGTTTTTTTTCAAGTTTTAACAAAATTAGTAGTGGTTCAATTGCACCAGTACTTAATGAGAATAATGTATTTACTACTTGATATGATTCCAACGCTAGTGGGTCGAAAGCCAAGGCAAAATAAAATTTCAATATAATGCAAAATAAGTCTTCCGGCGTTTGGAAAATGTAGCAGTATAATAAGTTCTTTTCCGTTTCTCTATACCTTCTACTTTTATCAATGATTAATAAGTGTAGTAACAAGGGAATGAGTCTCCTCAACTATATAGTAAAATCAATATAAAATTAACACTTTGCCTTTAAAAAATCATCGAGCTTGATTAAAGCTTTCGACCTCAATCACTATCAAGCTGTCAAAGTCCGAACTAATGTTTATTAATTTTGTTTATTAATTGAAATGTAGTAAATAAACGTGTAGCATTAAAAATATAAACATACAGGGCTTAAGGATATATATATTTTTAATTTATATGTTTAATTGTATAAATGATTTACGTGTTTTTTGATGTTTAAAGTACGCTCCTTAATCAGTATTAAATACAAAACGTATATAAACACATTTTACTTGTAGAATTTACATGCCAAATAGAATTTATATTATTATAAAATCTACTGCTTGCTGATAAAAGTGATTGACAAAGTAATGTTTCGTATATCTGAACTGTTATTTTATTTCAACCATAAGTTAAATAAGTACTGTCTAATATTTAAATAATTGTTTCATGACGTTGAATAAATATATTTAATCCAATACGAATACATTAAAGTGTAGTAAACCATTATGGCTTATCAGGATGGTACAATAAATGTAAACGTTTACCGAATGCTAATTTTTCGTTTATAAATTAACAGTACTCAAATATTTCTGTGTTAAGTTGAGACTCCGATAGATTCTACGGCGGCATAGTGACAGTAGCAGAGCGTTAACAACAGAGATGGAAAAAGCTATAAATAGGTGAGTGAGCAAGTGTTATCGCTCTGCCAAACTTGCCGGCTTGCTCACTCACCTATTATAGCTACTTTTCATTTCTGTTGCACAGTTGCTGTCGCTCTGCCGCTATGAAATCTATCGTTGCCTCAGTCTTACAATTTTCAACATACAATGCGATAGATTCTTACTATTAAAACATCCCTTTATATGTATATTTTTAGCATAAATCGAGTTAAACATTAAATTAATCAAAGCAAATCAAAGAAATACTTCGTTAAAGTAAAATGTTTTTTTATATGTATCGAGAAAAAAACAGATAAAAAAATACACGGATATGTCTGTCTGTCATAGAAACTCCTCCCAAACGGTGGATAGTAACGGCGTAATTTTTCATATGGTATTGATTCCTACAATATTTTTAGTTAGTAGTCAATATTTTGTTTATTTTCAGCATTTAAAATCGTAACGTACTGAAATATTGTATAATTTTGTAATAAAAGGATGAATAAAATTAATTTAAATAAAGAATGAGCTTGAAATTGTTCCAGGTTAAGTCTGGTAACAAAGCTAACTGATAAATAAAATTCGGACGCTGTAATTTTATTTCAGCAATATTGTAAACTGTTATTATTTTCTTCCTATTTGGTACAAATACTTACTATCGGGGTTGGAGTATGGAGGTTTTAATTATTATGGAAAATTATATTAAATAATGCAAATGTTTCTATGTATTTATTATGACCGCATCGCAGCTGGCGACATCGTTACGTACACTATTGCCGGATTGGCTTCTACCTGACGGGAATTTTAAACAATGCTAATGCATTATGCTTTAGTATTATCAAATGTTAATAATTTACGACAGGCCATTTCGCTGGACTAGTAAAAGAGACATTATTCGATAATTATAAGGATACGTCGTTAAAGAATATGAACTATGTTGTGAGTGTTATTACTACATAATAATTAAGTAAATTATCAGTGTTACGCAAATTATAATCGACTAATGAAAACAGTTGAACCCATAGTATGCCATGATGTGGCTCCTTCTGTCTAATCAGTTTTATGCCTAAATTGCTTGCCACATTTCCCATTCGTCATCTAGGCATCTGCCTAAGCAAAAATAATGAGGAACGCCCTTCAAAGTTAAAGTGTCAGAAATTAATATCGTATGAGCAGCTTCCCATGATGTGTGTGCACTACAGTGTACATGAATCGTATTCCAACTAAGCCCTAGTGAGATCAATTATTGTTGAGAAAAGACTTTCTTCTTTAAAAAAAAAACACTCAATAAAACTCAGAAATGGTCATACAAGTTTGAAAATATTTCCTTTTTGCTTTTTATAGTTAGCATACTGCATTTTGTTGCATAACAAAATAGTAATTTATATAATGTCAAACTGGTAGAGCTTGGAGACAAGCCATCTCCAACCCTAAGTATTGCTAGATGACTTTCCACTGCATTTGCAACTTTTAAATGCATGCTACATATTTACTTATTTTTAAATATAACCAGCTTCTTTGACAAAACGGCGTCATTATCGAAATAAAATTTTACAAATCTGGCAGCCTATATATTTTATATTTAGCAAGGAAACTTGTTATCTTGATTCAAAATCCAATCTTTTCATAGATTTATCTCACCCTAACCTGCCTCTTACTTTAAGCTAGTTGGATCCCAGCGTCTGCGGGTGCATATAATCTAGAGTGTGAAAAAGCAGGAAATTTAATTGATAACAATTGATTGGATAGTCACAAATTTCATTTAAAGAGTTGTACAGAGAGAAATTGAATACAAAATCTGTTTTCGTTTTACATAATATTTTTTTTTGACAGTTTAAATATGCCTGTTTGTATGCCATTATAACCTTTCTTTAGAATATCAGATCTTATTTTTATACAAAATTAGGTTTTCCTTTGATTAATTATATACATTAAGAACGCTTCCTTTTTATTTACTGACGGCCACAATGAAAATCATTTACTTCCATTAAAATTCAATAGTCATTACGAGTATTTTAACTTTTTTTCAAATTTGGAATCGTGATTTTACTATGTAAAAAAAATGATTTGTATAAATGATTTATTTTTATTTGACACATAGTATTAGTATTTATGTTTTTGTATGACTTAAACTAGTCTGAAAAAATTGAGAGCTTCTTTTATAAATAGCCAAATATTGAAAGATGACCACTCATATTCATATTGAAAAATAATTAATATTTCAATAGAAGAAATTAAATATGAATATGTATTTTAAATTTCATAAGAATTTTAGTTAATTTTAAAAAGTCCAAATAATATTGTTCCGTTTCTCTAAGAAGAAGAAAAACAAATAATAATTCTTCAATAAACAGAAAATTTGTAGCATATAAATAAATGTGTTAAGTATCACTTACCTTTAACGATAAACTGTCAAATTTTATTTGAAAATTACGAGACTGTTATGGTATGTATAAATTACCAAAATACTTTAGCGAATTTTCCGTGATGAGGAAAATATTGTTAGCCACGTAAATTATTTCTTACCCATTTGTAAATTTTTGGAAGTTCAATTACGGCTCATATTACAATTTGCCTAAAATATCCTTGACAGCCTCAGCAATATATTGAAATTGCTTTTTTCTCGTAAATCGCGACCTCAAAATAACTTTGAAAATTAATTTTCCCCTTAAAAAGTTTGTAATACGTTTAACAAGATTGTTTATTTGGTCCCTCTCCTTTTCGCTTTAATAAGACGTTATTTTATTTTCTACGCAAAACATTTCCATAATTTAAGGAAGACCTGAATAGGGTCTGCCAAGATCCATCGTCTTAGTCACACCTGGTCTTGAAAATTAATTAGGGCAGGCGGTTGGTGGATTAAAAAAGCTCATTTAATTTTTTATAGCAGCTGCTCTCCGGCTAGTGACTAAGCTTTCCCACTCGAGGAAGGCTTTTTTCATTAACCCTTTTGTTTTTTCCTTCTTTCAAATAAAATTAGCCCTTTGTGATGACACGCTTTTATTATTTTTTAATTATTGTGACTGAAAAATTACTGGGAAATTCTTTTCATTCAGTGAGTTATTTTTCGGATCCTTTCAAAACATCCCAGAAACAGTGAGGTCGAGATGATTTTCGTTTAAATATTGTTTTAGTTTAACTCGCTTGATTGAAATATTTACTGACGCTGGAATGAAAAGTTTACTTTATTTCATCAAAGAAAGTCCATTTCAATTGTAAGCGAATGTAACACTGAGCTCATTCATAAAGTCAGTATTGTATTAAACATTAATATTAACATCACTTTGCCTTTTGTGCTTTTTGTTATCTGTGAAAAACTCATATTGAATTATTTATTAGTATTTTTTTCACAATCTCCGACTTCAAAATGTAGCCAGTGGATCTTATCTAGATAATATATTAATTGATTTTTTGCGAAATCTGGTTATATTATCCAGTTATTTACTTAATTTTTAGTTGTGGGATTCAACAAACTCCTAAAGGCATTCGGAACCGAATCGCGCCCGTTTACTACTCAGCCAAATTATAAACATTTAAATAAAAAAAATTAATAAAGTTTTGAAGAAAACGTCCCAAAACAACATCAGATCTCTTTATTGCTTTCTGATTAAATTCCAGACTACGACCTTAAAGTTTCATTTAATTTTCACAAACTTATTGTTTCATTGTATGAATAACGATATAAAAAAAATATTCAAACTAGATATCTAATAAATTTTGATAAAAAATTTACTTCGCTATTGACGCACAGTGATTAATAGATTCAAAACAAAGCTCTTAGCTATCGTCATTAAAGGCGGAAATATTATGCATTAATGTTACGATAACATCTGATAGTGAAATAAGTTGCAGTTTATTCGGAGTTATAAAGTAAGTTTTCCTGATAATTATTTAAAGTACCCTGTGAAAATAGGTTTCCCAGTCGTTAAAAGGAAGTGTTCTGTACTACATACCTCGCGATTATCGTAAATAATCTCAACTGTGTGCCGGTAATCACTTGAAAAGTTTTCACAAGTATATTAGCTTCACTTTAATATACGAAGAGTTTAAATGCACTTAAACTTACTTGAAGATAACAACAGAACTGTAAATTCTGTTGAAATCTTGATTAATAGCTTAGAACGTATGCCACCATATTTTATAGAATATTTGCATATTATTTTCGTCGTAGAATCGTTACAATGACATAAAAATTGGCTGAAAACTTATTTATTGTAATATTCTTATCATATATCTTTAAAAATTTTCTTGACTTTATCGTACTTTTGTAAGTTTCTTATAATATTATACATTTATGAGTATAATATTCCAAAGTGTAGCATATGGATCTACACATAGTAAAGATATCCACTCTGAAAGTGGAGTACATGGATCTCCGGAATGTGAAGACGACTTGACAGATTATTTTTTACGAGAATTGTTTGTCAGAAAATTGCTCAACCCAATGGGCATCCAGTCTTGCATTTTTTGGATTTAAAAAATCCAAATGATAGGGAATCGAACCTGCATGATGAATATAATAGTTAAATTAACATATTTGCAATGGTCAATAATTAAGGATGACATGGTTTTATTTCCGGAGATTAGAGCATAGCCCAAATGGTTGCCTAGCTTCAGCAACAATAAAAATAACTGAAACATGCGCTGTAGATGCCTTCGGAGAGCCTTAATCCTGCTTGCGTCTTTGTTCCATCCGACGTAATTCAGTGTCCATAACTATCTAAGAAATTTCTGTATCAAATATATATTACATGATGCATTATTATTTATCATGTTCAGTCCGAACATGGACTTTCACTACACGAAAACTTTGATTGTTAGTCAATCACTTTCACTATTAAGCAAAAAATACGGTTCTATTAATCGTATAGTTAAAATTAAATACTTTATATCGTTTTAAATATATATTTTAATATAAATCCATATTATAATTCTTATATTATATTATAATATATATACATATTATAATATTGTACGTTTTTTTATATCATCCCCATGGAATCATAAACAATGAACAAAAGGATCAGTTGAGAAACTTTGGATGCATAATTTAAAACATAGTCCAGAGGCAAAATTCATGTCTGTTTTTATGATCATTGACTAAAACAATTGTTGACCCTTGAAACAATAAATAGTGTAACAAATATTGTCTCACTGAATTTAAGTATGGTTTTGTGGGACTAGCAAATTGTTGTTGTATATTTCAATTAAATATCAACAATATGTTACCCATTAGATCGTAAAACCTTTACAATATTTGCGATACATAAAAACTACAGACATGGCAAGTCCGATCTGTGAAAGCGATTCATTCATGAATATTAAAACACCATTGTATCCCTTTCAGAGTGACATCTGTAGATTTAAATCACTTATTCACGAGAAAGGGTGATTTCCCAGTACACACTGTAGAACATATTATACACCCGTACCTTTGAATGTTTGACAAGATGGTTGATTGAGTTTTCGACCAGAATCTAACACGCTTCTTTATATTAACACTCCCAAATACGAATAATACCAGCTAATTATTTTGAATAATCTATTGTGAACCGTATTTTTTAAAAATTCATTAAACAATTAATTAACAACTTAAACATTTCTGATAATAAGCTTACGTCAACCATGCTTAACCCGAAACCCATCGAGCTTTTATGTACTCGTACGTCCTAAAATACTCACACTCGCGATTATCATACGTCGTGTTTTAAATCTGGTAATCAAAACTTTTAAAATATTGAAATATACAAAAATAATCGGTAGGTAAGCATAAAAAAATAAAGTTATTTTTAAATTAGGTTTTGAGCTCACTAGGTTTTACTTTATTTTTTTTTTTCGTTATATTTTGAGTTATGGTGTACTACAATAAAATTAGTTATGTTTATGTGTGCAAGCAACCCGAGAAAAATATAAGTTGAGTATAGAACATAATCTCTCCGGTTAGCGTAGTTGGTAGTCTGCACGCCTAGCATGAATGTGGGCTCAAATCTCCATTTGTTGGATTTGAAAAATATAAAATCCAGGACTGGATGCCCAATGGGTTGAGCAATTGTCTGAAAAACAATTCTCGTGAAAAATAATCTTTTAAGACGTCTTCACATTACGGAGATTCACACAATCCACTCGGAGTGGATATCTTCATACTGCGTAGATCCATATGCTCCACTTTAGGAGCGAAGATAGTATGAAAAAAATATTATATGGAACATAAAAGTTTATCATAAGATTAAAAACAAACATTAATTCCTAAGTCGGATTCGGTAACGGATGTTGTGGGCTCAAATCCCATAGTTACTAAAGTGGATTGTATTATGGAAGTTACATGTTCAAATCTCAAAGCTCCTAAAGATTAAGAAAATCGTAGATTATTAATTGATACCAATTAAGTTAGGCAATTTGCTGACCACCAATTCTTGTAAAAATACTATGTCAAAAATAATTATTCTTAACAATGCGACTATATTCTATGCTCCACATTTCTGGAGTAGACATCGTCAAAGTATTAAGATACACTTTCTCACATACATATCATAAAATTTGTGTCAATGTTTTTGAGTGTATAATGTTTTTTTTTTATAAATATAGCTCTTACTTACGATCCTTTTCTAAAAGTAAAGTTGTCTATGTTTGAAGTACATTTACAAACTATTGACCGATGGCATTGTGACAACGGGGGTAACTACAAAAGTGTGTTTAAAACACAACATCTCTAAGCAATGCTTCACAGGGGTTGGTTGCCTTACTAGTTAAAATACAATGCGTCCAAATAATAGGACATTTAATTAAATTGGTCATTTGGTATAATGATAGCGAACTAGGGGTACTATAACAAATAGGTTTGACAACATAAATACCGGTAAATACGGTAAAATTTAAGGACTGGTCCCTGCACTGAATAATAAATGAATTATTTCCATTCGCCCGCCTTGCAAATAACAACGTTTATTTAAAGCAGTATAAGTTTCACGCTTTTCTCGACAGTTGGGACACTTTCGAATAGTTTTTGTTTGATATGAAAGCTTCAAATTTTATTTACATATCATTCTTAATCATACCGACTCGGTACTATTTATTTTTTACAAATGGATAAATTAAGCACGTTTTAACATACATACACGACTTTATATTTTAAGGTACGAATATTTCATATTGATAATATTATATATTTATCACAACTTTTCAAAAACAAAAAAAAGCTTTACCGCTTTTTTTTAGCTTTACCAGCTTTTTCATAAACAAAAAAAATATATACCAGCCCTGGTAATTTTAGAAACAGGCAATGTTTTTACTCATAATAGACATGCTTTCATAGTAGTCGTTAAAAAAAAAGCACATCGATTGTTGATGTACTTTTTTCATTATTATATTTAATTAACTATCTGACATTGCACACAGTCAAATATCAACTTTTTAACATATATCTGTTTATATTCAATTCATAGTGTTATAATTGTTACGATATGTTTAAGTAATAAACCTAATTAATAATAGTACCACCTGTTGATCTATCTTTTGAATTATGTGTATATATATATTTTTTTATTCGATTTTGTATTATAGTCAAACAAAATAGACTCAATTATATGACTATTAAGTTAATTAATTAATTTTATTCAGTTCAGGAACGTTGAGATATTTTTACAGTGTTTCCGTAGATTGTATTGTAGATTAGTTTTAAATTAATATCTTAATCATATATTCCCACACTTAAATAACAATATTTATGTATACATATTTTTATAATTATTATATTAACCATGACACAACAGTGATAAATAAAAATATTGTGATATACATCGGAAACTGGAAAACGTAGTCACTATATTAAGGTTTTTAGAAAACATATAAGACGATACATAGTATCTTTATTCACGAGAAAACGATGAAGATAAGGGTAATATTATACCACATGATGGCGTCGGTGCGTATCTTTTTACCTAAATCCTACGAAATGTCCATTTTCACCTTGAATTCATATAGTTACCTCTGCGCTATAACGGAGAATAGACATTATGTACGGAATTATTTAGCGGAATCGCGTACTAAACTGAAGAAACCTTTCCACGGGAAAGATTGACATATCTATCTAACAGAATGGCGTGCAATAAATAAGTATTGGGTAATAGTCTCCGGGCGGCTCGGGCGTGAATCAGGTTATTTTCATGTCGTTCATTTCCGAACCTCGGGACAGGTGCGAACGATTATGTTAAGTGATATTTTTATTTGATAGATTTTCTTACCATTTTCACTGCAAGACAAATGTATATGTTATATACAATATATCTATACAGTGTAATTATTTACATTAGTAAAAATAGTTTAACTAATCTCATTGTTTCTTCATTTCGAGTAGAGATGTGATTAGCATATAATTATTTTAAAACCTGTCATTTGTGTTTTATGCAATTATTTGTATTGAAAGTTATGAGTTTAAGTTCTGAAAAATCCAAAAAGTGCACGCTTATCTATTCGGTCACCGTTGATGGCACGTATTATTGAAGCAGACTTGATAATAATCATAATAATCTGTAATTATAATTATTTGAGAAATATATTGAAGTGAAACGACGGCATAAATTCTTAGTAAAATATAAATAAAACCGATTTTTCTGATAATACATTAATTTTAATATCTAAACAAAATTAATTGTGACACTATACATCGACGCTGTTATCATCCTAATATCAGACTGAAAACGTTTTTCTAATAGTAAAAAACTAATACGTTTATTTTAAATTAAAAAATATTATAGAATTTCCATAATGGACAATGCAACAAAGGTCAGTGATAGCCACTGCAGTCACCAGCCAACTTTACTGTATCAAGTTTTTTTAAATATTAGGGTTTGTTTTGGTCATAGTTTTGAATTCTTAACAAAAAATATACAAATTACTGTCTCCTCACATGAGACATAGACACAGACATTTTGACTTCGAATCAAGGTCACAACAATAATGTCTGTATACGCATTTTCGTTATAAACAAAAGACTATTAGAAATGAGGGAAGAGTTCGAATATATACAAGTCTGTCCCTCTCATAAATGTCACGCATTTGATTTATTTCGTCATAAATAATCTATTTTTTTCATGTTACTCGAAGTGACACAAAAATATTAGCTCTTCATAAATGATACAAGTATGAGCATAAGCCGCGCCTGCTTGTGTATATGAAATTAGTGGTGTAGGATTTATTTAATATTTGCCCAGGTCAAGCACTCTTTTATTTATATAGGCCGTTTGCCACTAATAAATAACATTATTTATTTATGTACATAAATGTATTTGTATTTTTATGAGCCTATCTTGGTACCCATAGCATTACAAAAAACAAATTGAAATTAATTTGATAAATAAAATAATTCTGTAAGGCTTTGATAACAGATGTTTCTAATTCATAGTCAAAAATCATAAACCATTTTTATTATTATACTATAAGTATTGAATTAGTACATATTTCTTTTTTTCGCGTACAACTTCTATGTTGAAATAATAAAAGATAAAGTAATTAAAATGTTTTTGTGTTAGTGAAATTTATTCTTAGTTTTGAAACAGAATAATAGTCCTTTTTTGATATTATTGTTAAATTTCAAGAATAGTGATTAGATAATTATTATTGTTTTTTTAAATGGATGTTTAAGGCAAGTCAGAGGTAGAAAAATATTCCATTGTATTTTACATGGATTCCCGATTTCAGTTCGAATGGGGTATATATTTCCAAAGTCAACTTATTCCACCATGCCTAAATGTATGGCAGAAGATTCTGAACAAGCATTTCTTATGTAGAACAATTATATTGCACTGTGGGAAATCAATTTCAAAAACATTGATAACATGTTACATAGTTATTTTATACAAAATTATCTGTTCAATATATTATCATTTAAATTATGGCATAGTGAAATAGGTTAACTTTGGAAATACATCTCTCAATCATTGTATAAAGGTTTAAGCTTTTTAGACGCCCATAAAAATTAAGTAGACGTTACTTAATTTTTATTGAGTGTTTTTACTTGAAAAGTGTTACTTTGAATCTTCTGTGGTATAAATTAACAAAGTTAGCCAACTACATAAACATGACTTTAATTGGCCTAAGAAGATGTGTTTGTCTTAAATGAATTTACCGACACACTAAATAGTTTCTCCGGGATTTACCTAACGGCACCCCCGGCTCTGTCCGGAAGAATTCTTTCGACGCTCCTTAGGATTAAGGTGGACGAGGCTGTTTTATTGGCCTTTAAACCTGCCATAAATTGCGTCAGAAACAAAATAAGGCCACTGCGCGTGACAGTCTTCTCTGTTTTATACTCCGCGCCGCGTTGATGTGGGTTGTGGTGCAAAACAAAGAAAATTCGTTATGCGAGTGGGTACTTTTTTGCATGATATGCTGGATACCCAGCCGACTGCCCTCGGGTAAGTTTATGAAAATAGTCCATGTAATGTTTGCGGGCAAAAAACTCGCGCGGGCCGAAATCCTTTTCCTTTTGTTGGTCCGCGTTACATTTCTGCGGTGAAAAGTAATGTTTCAAAGGGCGAGAGAGAGTGTACCTAGTTTCAATGATCAAAAACCGGTTTTTCGTGCGCCCTTTTCTAATTTTAATCTGGCTTTATTCCCTGTTAATGTAATTTTCGCATTCAAAGGCTTCGCTTTATCGTAATGAAAAACGTTATGGTTAAGTTACAACCTAGTTATTCCGGTATAATTACAGTGTAATGGTATTGAGCATATTTATTCGTGATGGGAATTTCAGTTAACCTAATTCTATGAACACTGAAAGTAATAAATAACTATGCGGCCTTACTTGCCGGTATTAAATAAAAATCATTTCTCATACTCACTTATTTTATTCATTCCCTTTCACAGCGAAAATAATATTCATAAATCATACCTGGAGTTTGCTGGAATATAATTATCAATACTTGTGTGCTTATTTCTTTCTTCGTTTCACATAAATGCACTTATTTATGTAAAAGAAAATCATTTATTTTAATATCAATAAAAAACATAACTAAAATTTATTATCATGTAGTTAAAATCAAAGCTATTTTAAGTGTCACACTTTAAGGCATTATCAAGCCATATGAATTCGAACAACTTTTAAATACGTATAGACTTACTTGTCTTCACTTATCTTCGATTTCGGAAAAAAGAACCAGGGTCACAAATAAGTAAACTTATACTCAAGTATGTATCCCACCATTAGCAATAATATTTTATGTTTTATTTAGTATTTCTTATGAGACTCTGGCAATAATTGATAACAGCGGAAAATATAACCACCTGAAAAATATTTTTTAAATTTTCTTAGTTACTTGCTACTTTGTGAAGTTACTCTAAGCTGCTATTTTGTATCGATACTATACCATTGCAAGGGTTTTTACAACCGGAATCAAACTACTTAATGATGTTCCATGATCATTACGGAAACTCACCTTTTTATAATATACACGGCATACAAATATTTCCATTTTACATTCTATGGTTTTGATAATTTGTATTTTTTATTTAATCTATATTTTTTAGTTTTTTGTTTCTTTTTAACTAAACACATCATTATTCATAATGTATCTCAACCATGGTATCTCAAATTTTTATTATCATATTCGGATTTTCAAAAAAGTACTAGACTCAAAAAAATATTCAAATAATATAGGCAGCACCAAGCGGCTTAATATAAAATTGTAAATTTTAACATGATTACTTAAAATATTTAACTTAACAAATTCTACGCAGACCCCACGCACTTTTTTTTTTCAAACAAGTTTTTCACATATCGTGTATATTTAAGGCTTGTTTAAAAGAATTTTCAAAAGGCTGTATATTGGCTGTTTTTTTATTAATTTTACCATAAAATTACATGGAAAAACCTAAAATATTCCCATTAATTTGCAATTACAACGCAGTATATACAAAGGCGCGTCATGTTCGCAGTTTCCTCATTGTTATTCGCAATATTCCCACGGCGCTCCCGATAAAGCCAGGAACTTCGGTAAATTTATTTATTTATCCAACTTTGCCTAACGTTTTCAACTTTCCCCTGGACCGACAGCAACTTTTGCGTTCAAGTTTGCCTGAAAAAATCTTCCCGCACCATGAGAAAATCAAGATGTGGTCGTGTAGCCAATATACAGGGAATGCCACGAACCCATAAAATGTACAAGATGATTTCAAACGTATCGGTTTTAAAACACACATACAAATTAAAGTTGTTATATAACTTTCTTCATTATTAAAATACTGTCGTAATAGACATATTTTTTTAATATGAAATCTCTTACGAAGATTTTTCGGAAGACTACAATCGACAGATGAATATTGTATATTCCCAACATTTTTTAGGATACCTTAATTCCTACGGATTTTTTTTTTTTATTTGAAATATTTTTGGATTTGGAAGATACGAAGAAAAATGCATTGGATATTAATTCCTAACGAACTATAATCATTGCGATTGACATCTCTTCTTTTTATTTATTAAATATTATTATTCATATAATGGTTTTATCCTGAAGATATCGTATATTTGTTTAATATTAACAAAAACACAAAGAGTGTTGAAAAACTTGCAATTGAATTAAATTTTACCCAGTAGCCGAGATTTCTTTCGCGTTAACCGCCAAATTATCGTATGAGCTTTAGTAACGGAAGTTACGGACTCGAATCCCATGCTTTAGAATTTTTAGCAATCTGAAAACGCAGAGCGCGCACTGAGAAATTTGGACGCAACCAGCTCTCATAAAAAATTTCGAAATAACAAAATAAAAGAAATCTATTTACTTAATTGAAGAGTGATTATCTTCAAACTGTTAAGATTAAGCTTTATTTATATAAAAAAGCTATAATCAAATATTTCACTCTTTTTCGTAACCTTCATAATATAAACATAAACAAATGCTTAATACATTTAAATATAAATATATATTGGTATCTAACAAAGTCGTGGAAAACTGTTTTGAAAATATTGCCACAAAGACAAAAATTTTATAACAACGAAACATGAGAGACTAAGTAGATAATAGGTATTTACAAAAAAATGCTTAATATGAGTCTTATGTTTTAGTTGACTTTGTTAATATTTTGCAAATTTCCGATAGCTTTTAAGTAAAATAAAGATGGTTCCCATTAAAAAAGTTTACCAAATTTTTGTCTTAAGCCACAACATTGGTTCTGGAAAACCAACACTGTGAACTTGTATAGTTATAAAATCACTCTGTATAGACTACTGTTTCTCCAGTGGAAGGAAGTAGCAGCCCAACTAGAAAGAGGGTGGGATGTGTAACTTTAGGAGTTCTTGTTGGTTGCTTTAATAATGTTGTTAGCTTGGGCACGGTTTGAGTATACGCTTAAGTTTTGCTTTTAACTACTTCTACGCCTTCTAAATTTATACACTCTCTTATACCCTGTCAACTTTTCTGCCACGTTTTTTTTATTTAGTTAAAGTTTTCTCTTCGCTATCGATGCACTTACTGCAATTTTTAATGTAAGTAAAATATAAGCCGACACGTTCATAAAGTACATGAATTTTATTTTGGCATTTAAAACTAATATTGTATTTATTTATACACACATAATTATATTTACGCTCTAAAAGTGAACCATAAAAATTCACTATTTAAAAATGAAGTATGAATTGCTTTCACATGAAAATATATCTTTCTAAAAAAAATATGATTTGTTTGTATTGATATCAATCAATTGCTGGATACGTTCAGAAGTTAACTTTTGATTTTTCGAATTCTTAGCCACCCAAAGATTCTAAGCATACTCACTAACTGTGCAGTTATAGGAAAATATTCATACACAGTGGTACTTGAGATACGAGTGCCCTAACATACGAGATATTTGAGATACGAGCCGTTGAGCGAGCGCAGTTTTGCTTTGAAATACGAGCAACATTTGTGATACGAGGAACGGCCGGCTGCACGACCTACCAGTTTACCGCGCCTCGTGCGTCTTGCATTATCCCACGCATCCCCCCAGTGTGCTTGTTTACCTAGTTGCCGAAGCATCTTTGATAATTTTTTCTAGGGCTTAGTGCGTTTTGTGCATTTACATACTTTATCACATTTTTTTTACTACCATAGGTCCCAAGAATGTGAGTGGATTCCTCAGTGCTCAGAAGAAGATGATGTATATTGAATCAAAGGTGAAATCATAAAAAAATGAGCAAGGTGTGCGAGTAGCTGACTTGGCAGTATGGATGTAGTACTTCAACGATATGTAATGTGTTTAAACAGAAGGAGTCGATAATAAGTATAACGTCAGCTAAGGGCGTTACAATAATTTCTAAGCTCCGGAGCTCTCTTCAATGAAAAGATGGAGAAACTTCTGATGCTTTGGGTGACGGTTTTATAGAATATTTGTCATTTATACATACATTTTTCTTATTCAAAAACACGTACCAAGAACAACTGGGATAGCATTTTGAGGGCTGGAACGGATTAATTTTAAACGAAAATATTGCTTTGAGATACGAGCAAATTGACATAGGAGAAAGGTAACGGAATGAATTAAATTCGTATCTCGAGGTACCACTGTACTATAATTTTTAGAATACTATTCCTATATGCTGTATGTTTTTGGATATGAAGAATGTTTAGAATAATTCTGTAGATAATACTGATAAAAATATACCATCCAAATGAATGTAAAGTATTAAAGCCATTATCTTACAATGATAAATTGTATAAGCTTGACGACATTCTAAAAAATACACAAAGAACAGGTTTTAAGCTTCGGTCAAAATTTACCGTAGATTATGAAAAGTTTTATCTGAGAGAAAAGCTCGGAATTAGAGTTGGCGTTAGACTCTATTCTAAGCAGATGTGTCGCAAAGACTAATGAAGATAAATCCATCACAGTCTTTCTGGAGCAAAGAACAAAGCTCAACGAAATAGTGAAAACTTTTAAAATTTACGTCAAGTTAATAGAGACGAATAATACAATGTCTAACCTAATGTATCTTAAACGTTGCCATAAGGTTTTTTATAACAAAAAGCAACAACAACTATAAATAGCTTTATTAATAATTGCAAGTCACTTATTTAAAAAATGAAAATGTTCCATCGCTCAAAATATTTTTTTAAGAACTCTAGTTTTTCGAAAAGTAACGATTTTTAAATAACAACACGTCTTTTTTCCAGGAGTAAACATCTGGACCCTCAATTTTTCTCTCCAATATTAATTGTGCAATGTCTTTTGATAAAAAAAATATGGCATAATTATCCGATTTTAAGATTCAAAGCTTTTTTTTTATAAAAGACACACTTGAAAACTTAAGTTGAATATTGTATCTTATGTACTGTTAAGACTCATAGAAAAATCTGTGGTAGCTTTCTTCTTCCAGCAGTTCCATAACTAAATTTTGCTGATATGAACATTTGATTAATAGATTTTTTTTAGACAGTTTTTGAAAGGGCTTAAAAAATATTTTCAATCATTTAGTACCTTTTAAATTTTATTAAAAGCGTTTTTAATTGTTTTTTAAATCTTAGTATGCAGAACTGGATACCAATTGGATTGAGTAATTGGGTGATGAGTAATTTTCATGAAAAATATCAATGTCAACAATTATTAGTCCTTATAATTCGGAGATGTATTATAAATACTTATTTCTGTAGAAGTCATCTTCGCTGTGTTAAAAAGATACATTCATATGCTCTACTTTCAGATGGAGAAACGTATTAAAAAATGTTGTCCCGAAATGATAATAAATAAAAATACTTTCAAGTTACCCCTAATTTTTTATTGGCATTGTCAAATATTTACTATACATATCGGTCACTTAAAGCCATTGTGTTGATTTCAATAATTTACGGTGTCATATGTTACAAAAACCATCATTCAAATCATTCTTGTAATGAAAATTTATGGACGATACATCGTATTTCTCTTCGCCTAATGCCGTGTCGCTTTTATAAAAATATAACAATACAAATTATTACCAAGTGACACAACACTTTTCTCACTCCATCACCACTGTTCTTATCGTATTAACGAAACTTCCCCTTCTTTGCATTTCAGTCCCTTTCAGTCCCTAGTAACACTAGGCCACACCGTGTTATATATGTATATATGCTTCAACCATATCGCTTTTATGACTTGCTTTTAATATAAGAGAAAAAATACGCACGGTTTTCACAAAGTGAGTGTTAAAAAAATATGTTTAAATAAATTTTGTACCTTAATTTCGTATTATATTTATTATTGAAATATTTTTTGCCCATTTTTCAAGCAATTTGTGCTAGAAAATTTAAATTATGTTTTGTAAAATTACGAAGCATAATTTTGCGAGAAAATTGATCAGTTGGCAATTGACATGTTAAGACATGACTTGAAAATATATTGAAAATGAATCATATGCTATAAATCTATTAATTTCAAGAAAGGTATCTAAATATATTGGTTTCAAGTCTACTTAATTGGCTCGATGATTTTAATTTTTTTTTTAGTTTAAAAAAATATTATGGTCGATCATTCCTGTAATTAGTATAAACCATAAATACGACCAGTTTTTAAATTTTATTATTGATCTGCTTAACCACGTATAGTACTATAATACCAAAGAAATTAATGCAAATACGAACCCTTCAAATAAATGCCATCATAAAATAAAAATTAAAAGCTTTTAGTAGAAACAAATAACTATACCTGACAAGTTTCACATCGTTACGTTAACGCTATTATCAGTAGTAATGACTATTTTTACCATAATATATTGTTATTTATATATGGCTACTTAGATCGAGGCACCACTGTCGATTGCTTATTATTGTAGTATGAAAATTATTGCACAAAAAACGTATTATTAAAGAAAAGTTACGGAAAAAATCAGTCAACTTATAAAATGAAATACCGCTTTTATTTTATGTTTTCGAATGGTTACGATTCTAAATAGTTTTTATTTTATCTCTGATACCCAAGCATTAAAAATTGTAATCATCTATTATATAACAACTCCTTGTTATTAAAATAATTCAGCAAACTATCTGAAATCAGCTGGATAGTAAACAAAGTATGATATTGATGTAAGATGAAAAAAAAACTATAGACGTATGTTTTATATCTAATCACATATATAAAAACTACTTACAACTTTTCAGTTTTTTTAAATATAAATCTCTCTTGACTTTGATAATGTGAGGCTGTTGTCAATTCAAAGATAGTCTTAGACCTTTTATAATATTGCTTAACGCGTTTTCATTAAAAAATACAATATTTGTAGTAAGCATTTTTATATTATTTTATAAAATAATATTAATGTATTGTGCCTCACATTAAATATAAAAGCTCGTTATTTGGTAATTGTTTATTATATACGTATTGTTTTATTACTGTATGGCTTAACAAAAGATGCTAAAATAAGATAAATCAAAGAAAAAATATGTATATCGATTCAAATAAATGAGACGTATCTGTGAAGATTTCTATTTGTATGAAAGTATTGAAATATACATATAATCTTTTTTTATTTCCCAAGTCAGCTGGATGCATAACGTCCTTGTCCATCTAGGGTAGTATAATACGAACCCTTGTGTGACTGGTGGCGTGCCACGTGTGGAATTCAAATAAGTGGCTCGTAGAATCCGTCACGTGTGTAATTCTATTGCCCTTTCGACGTCTATTGGATTTTTTCTCTACAAACAAAGATACCAGAGCGTTTGACAATCTATCTACATTGAACAGTGAAATAAAAGGTCTCGTGAATTATTATTAAAAAATAGCTCACTGCTCATTTGTTATCCGGAATTGGTCAAAGAATATCATTAAAACACCCTCACATTTCAATTTAAAGCGGGATATTTACTGTAATTGCGTGAAATGACTTTTAGTTTTTACCAATACAATACGATGTATGTATTACTTTATTGATAATAAATACTTGAAGTATTAAAAACGGATATACTGTCAATTAGGATTTCGTAAATCGTTTCTGTGAATTGGAAAAAATCTAATCCATTTCCATATAATTTTAAATTCAATAATTTCTTGTCATACAATTTATTATAGTAATGTAAAATTTTCAAAATGAATTTATACCAGTTTAATCAGAGTATATTAGAATTTTTTATATAAAAAGGACGTTAGTAGGGATAAATAAAAATTAATAGTAAGATTTATATAAACCTTGTAATATTGGTAATAATATTGAGCTTTGAAAATACTGAGGTTTAGGTGGTATGGAACCGTTAAAGATTCGAACGTTCAGACCACGTTTCTCCAAATTATTTTAAAAGTTAAGCAGCGACAATACAACTTTCTGTAGCACATGCCGCGGATGCTTAAATTTTTTTTGCTTGCCTCTTTATTTGACTGGTTGATATCTGGCTTATTGAAAAATCATCGTGTACTATCCACATAAAGTATTCGGCGAAATTATAAGGTACTGACATAATTTGAGAGGATCCAAAGCGACTGGTGGATGAATAAAATGTTTAACCTTCCTTATAGATTTATTATAAAACATATTTTCCACATGAGACGCGAATATAGGAAATGTTTGCCAGTTAAACGCGTTCAAATTTAAATATTAAATGTAATACTGATTTTGATAATTTTAAAATGTGATACTTTTGGGCGGGAGAGGTATTCATAAAATAATTAGACAAATTTGAATCGACTAAAGAAAGCTTTTGAGGACAATTGAAGAGTGCCTAACGGTTGATAGATTTCATTATACAAATGAAATCAATTTACGTTGAGCTAAGTTCCAGCCGTCAATACGCATCACTCATCAGGCTAAGTAATGAAAGACGGTCCGTGACATCCTGTAATTTCATAATATTTATTACGCTGTTCTTTGCGCTCTCTAGAAACTTTTACCCTGTCAGTGTCAATCGATTTGATATTACCGAAAACCAAAAAAAGCTTCTCTGCTTCGAAATACATGTGCTTCGCGACTACGTCTCTAACTTTTGTATATTATATTGATGAAATAACTTTCGTCGGAGTTTGTTTTCATTCATAAAGTATTCAACTTACTCCACGAGATACGTAGATTGTTTTAAGAAATTTTAATTTGTGAATAAAATAGCAATTAATGAAATAATTAAACTCTGCAAAAAGCTTGAAACTTTTATATTTTTCTTATATAACATTTATTATTGATATACCAGTCTTAATCAACCTTTTTAAAATATTCATTAATATCACTATACAAAATATAGCACAATATATATCATTTCATCATCGTGATCAAAATAATTAACCATTGTGGCTTGGAAACTCAAAAGCCAGCATAAAACATCTACATGGCTTTAATAATGTGGGATTTCTTGGAAAAAACAATATTTACCGACATATCCAGGGAATATTTATTTAATCGATTTGGAGATGAAAATTATGAGTTGGCTAGTTTGCAGATTAAGCCACCTGTATTTTATTACTATTTCTTAGAAATGTTAAATATTTCAACCATCTATCACAGAGTATTGAAATATTATCTCAAACAACAGAATTATACGCAAATTTCAGTAAAACTACATATACCAGCTTATCTAAATGGCTATATAGTTGCCAGACTAGACTGAAATTATCTAAGGATATGTTTTGAAAGACACGTTCGAAAACACGTATATTTTACGCCACACCCATACCGAAAATACATTATATATTTCCAATAAATTTTCAGCGCGTGGGGTGTATTTTTAGTGATGAAACTCAGGTTTAATATTTATATAGCTAGACATATGTTTAAAAGATTTCTTAGTAATCACCGTTTTTGAATCAGTATATAATAATCATATTGAATTAAATTTATGTATCTCATAACCTTTTTCCAAGGTGGAATACATTTTATAACGACTAATGGCGAATAATTTGCTCAATGTCTTAGTACTATCTGTTTAAAAATATAAGCTTCAATTATCGAATACTTTAACAAATCACTACTTTTAATTATTGTTATCTCCCACTGTTTACAAGCTAATCAAATATAGAGAATTTAACGATTTTGTAGATTTTAAAAATAAATAATAAGAAAATAGTATACGGACACGTATAAACTTAAATTAATTAGTTACAATTACAAATTTTCAATACTGTGTAACAATACATAGTTTTATCATTAATTATGGTTAGTGCTTTCATGAGTTTCTGGGTTTTTACGTTTACAATAACACCTTCCTTTACGTTGTAATGATTTATATTTTCTTTCATTGTAAGTTTCAGGCATTTTTTATATTTGTTTTCATTTTTATTGTTTCAGATAAAATCCCGGTTCGACGGTACGCAACAGCCATCAATTGCACGCCATTCATTTCATTGGAAATGAACTCTCACAAGAAGGCCGCACGGAAGTGTAGTGTTATTAAGTGTATAATATCACGATACGATAAACCACTTAGCAAGTAATCTGCACGACGCTGCCGACGCCCGCAAGTAGGCATCGATTGTAATACTCGGCTGTCAATCCATCAATAAAACCGACATCATGCCAAACTTCGCACTCTATCACGTAGACACTTCAATAATATCAAAATATTCACAATTTTCAATGAATTATATTTCCTTCTGTGTATTAATAACATAGAAATATTATTCTCTAGCCTGTGAAATTAAATATTTCTCATTAAATACGAAGTAAATATGATGACTTAGTTATATGCATAAAACACTTCCATGGAAACATTCGATTTAAAATATTAAATAAATAAATTCTAACTAAAAAGTACTACTCGCTATTATAAATTATGAAAATCGTTAATTAGATATTGTCTTGAGAGATATATTTCTCCATGATAACTTTCTATCCCAATTTACTTTTGACACCTCAATTGCATAAATATAGCTTTTGAATTTCTTTTCGTCTGTAGAAGTATAAAAGTGTATTCAACTAATTTCTTTTTAATACCAAATGAGTTCTATTATTATTTTCACTAATGATATTTACTAATTTAATACTATAAATAGTAAG
>JAGVSQ010001385.1:0-29748 GCA_022683975.1 Rhyacophila evoluta | reverse complement strand
TAATATGTAAAACAGTTTATTGCATTTTGCCGCGAATCATGTTTTTGGGAACAAGTCGTGTTTGCAAATAATACCCTCATATATAATAGGGTTAGCTTATACCACACGTCGCAGATATTTATCTACCGGCTTAAGTGCTTAGACATTTAATAATTTTGAATCAGTAAAAATCAATTCACCAAATACTCTTAGTTTGTATTATATATAATAAATTAGTGACGGAACCGAGAGAATATCGATATCTAAAAAGCAGAAAGTTGATAAGTGCACTTTTAGCTGAAAATGCCTTAATAATACCATCTTGTTGCACCATGCATGTTCCGCATTAGTTTCACATTTGAAAGTTTTTTAAATATATCGATAAAATGTCCCAATAAAATTTAATAATTTCATTCGGATGTGAGACCTACACAGCAAAATATATAAATCTGTTATTTTGTATTAAGATCTATTAAAAATATGTGTCTTTCGTAAGGCAGCAAAATATGTTTTATATAAAAAAAATCGCAAAAACAAATAGCGAAATAATCAGTTTTTATTTCACACTCTCCTGTAAAATTTTCAAAGATGAATTTACCGAATTTGCACTTCAGCGTTTGACATTTTTGAACATGAACGAGTCCTTAAATCGGTACTGGGTACAAAAATTTGAGCGTCACGATATAAGTACCAATTTGTTTCGAAAAATATCCACGCTGTAATCGTCCTAATTGTGTCAGATTACATCCATTTAGCAAAGAAAGGATGAATGTTTATAAACGTTTTCAAGGAATTCATTTTAGTCCTCAGAGAAATGTGTTCCGATACAACCACTGGACATCCATGATCAAGAACAAAAATGCAACGCACGCTAATCATCAATCAACGATGGACTGTAAATTATTATTATTGTAGTTATCGGGATGTTTGTTTTAGAACATTTTTTTGTAGCAGGTTACTATAACCTTTCAGAATTGCTATATGACGATAAATAATGTTTAGAGAAATTATAGTACGGCGAAGAGCACTAGACAGATACAATTATTAAAAAAACATCGGGGGCTATAGATAAATTACAGCTGATGAAAATGTTAATCATTCATTATATGGTTTAGTTTTTTATGAATTTATTATCAAGCATCTAAAATAATACAGTTAGTTACTCAATCGCTCTTCTGAATAGTTATCATTTTTGAACCTATATTGTGAGGGAAATATAAAAACTAAAAGTTGTTAGTCTTTAAGCAAGGTATATTTCTTCCACTCATATCATTTTTTAATGAACGGTAAAATTATATGACATATTTTTATGACTATATTCATGGTTAAAAGAGATAACATACATTCTTTATTTGGTTATTAGAATCTCAACAAATGTTCCCAATGTTTCGAGAAATTGTGCGTTAAACGATCTTCTATTATCATCATAATATATGTAATAAAGTACCACATAATTGATATCAATTTAATACATCGTTATAGACTTAATTTTTAAAATGAGAAGTGATTTTACATATTACATTTAACATATTATATTTGAATTCTGTATACTTATTTGGGTTTCGATCTTTGAATTGTGTTCTGATCAAAAATGAAAGTGTGTAGATTAAAAATAGTCGTAATAAAAATGTGTCTCTTATAATTTTCTAAAACGGTCCTGTCTTTTTGGCCGTTCGGTCAAGCGATCGTATGCGTCGTAACGTGTGACGTCCAAGTCTACCCGCTTTTATTTTGAGTGACAGATGGAATCATTCTTGGCCAAACTGACAGCCGTGACATCAACCGCGCAGACTTATGATTTCCGCAACATTAGCCAGTAAACGAAACAAACACCGATATAGAAGTATAAACGTTTTATTCATATACTTATCGTAATATGTTTTAATGTGGCGGAAATTTTCTTTTCACTTTTCGCTTGGTTCGTTAGCGTTTGATCACTTTTGCGGCTGTTAGTTAAAAAAAAAAAATGCGGGAATTTTTGTGTCCGCTTTGTTAGCTGTCCAAATCAATGAGCATTTGCTTATGTTTATAGTATATACCAACTACACATTGAATATTTTTTCTCGATAAAACATAACCAGTCTCATAAATAGTACTAACGTAATATATACAATATATAGGCTTTCCTTCTGTTCAAATTTCACTTTCCGTCTCTGCTCGTTAGACTTAAATGCCAAAAATAAGTGCCAAAACTTTATAATTTTTCTTATAAAGGTAGATGTTTTTCATGGTTATTTCATTTACTCCAGCTTATATTAAATTCTAAACTGATGGTCTTCAAACTCAATAAGCATATAAGCCATATTGTTAAATCAAAATCATCGAATCAGTCATACAAATATACGTTTGAATATTATACGTATCTACTGAAAAAACGTTATTTCTTGTTTCTATTTTTATACTCACGCTATAAAATCTACAATAGATAAACAATTTGCAACCGTAAAAATAAAACATTTGATGTCCCATAAAACATAGATTAAACACGTAAATAAATTGCTCACTGAAAATCTGAACTAAATAATTAAAAATGTTTTTTGGTATAATGAATGACATATGAAAATGTATGGCAAACCATTACTGTTTTAATTATAAAATATTCACATGTGTTTTTTTATTGTTATTTAATTTTTGATGTGGATGAACCTTTAGCCTTATTTACACAGCAAGTGCCTGGTAGGATTTAAGTTAAAAAATAAGTATATTTGTTTTTCACTTTTCTTGTCATGGTTAAGCGGGGCCGAATTTACAATCATGCTGACAGGGATATAAGATATAATTCAGAGGCGCCAAAGTGATAAGTGTCTCTGACCTTGAACTACAAATTGAAGAATCCTTGAGACTGAAAAGTCCAAGGCAACCCCAAGCTGGTGGCGTGGCTTGGAAAAATGTAATGACCAAAATAACCACCTACATCGTTAACCAAATCGAAAAAGTTAAGTCCTAATACATGTCTATTTTCTCTATTTCTACGCTCAGGATACTTCCGAGTCTAAATCCGCCGCTGATGTTTTATATTAATCTATATAACTTTATTATCTTGGTATTTCTATTGTCTGTTAACAGTAATTGTAAATGCAACAATGGCGTACGTGCCTTGAAGGAGATCCTTAATAGTGCGTATTTATTATTATGCTAAATTTTACTCGCATATTTTCACGATTACAATGTCTATGAAAAACAATTGTGTTATGAATTAAGACACATACTAATTAATAAATTACAACATAATTAACTTCATTTGTATGTTTTTAAAGAAATACATTTACATACTGCATAAACTGTCACAATATTTGCTACTGGTAATTTGAGTAAAATATAATATTTTTATTATATTATTCATGACAATACATAATGATATTTCAGGCAATTTTTAAAGACATCTACAAAATAAAATTAACGAACTATTATGTCATGATATAAAACATAGAATGCATTGAGTATATTTTATTAAGTTTTATATTATTTACAATGTACGCTTTGAGTATAGAGTATATGCATCTCCACAATGTGAAGAATTAATATAATCGATCAACCTTTTGAGCATAAATGCCCTGTACTTAAAAATATAACTGTAAAAATACGCGACACAAATTCGTGGCCTACAAAGTTGTAAGCAACTGCATTTAAAAGAAAGTAAATTTAAAATTTCACCCCCAATGTTCAATATAAAATTTTGTTTATGTATTTTAACTGTCTTTCGAAAGGTTTAGTTGTAAGACGTGTATTCAAAATTGAAATTTGCATTATAAGACATCATATAATTATTAAAATTGTGTAGTTTTGCGTTTCGATACAACCACTGAACATCCATGATCAACAACAAAAAATACAACACGCGCTAACCATCACTGAACGATGAACTACATATAATATTATTATTATTGTAGTTTTTAATTGATCTGATATCCCTGTTGTAGATATTTTTTCTGATTATTACACAAGGCATACGATGAAGGTTACTATAAAATTTCATTGTTGATATAGGACCAAAATAATGGTAAGAGGAAGTACATAACAGATACAGCTGTTAAAAATAATGGGTGATCTTCATCCAGCTATAGATAAATACAGCTGATACAGATTTTGATAATAATGTTGTTTGGTTATTTATAAAATTATTATCAGGCATCTAAAATCTAAAACATGAGGGGCTTAGTTTCAAAGTGAACTTATTCCAAATACCAATGCCAAAATTGTAGAGAGAATATTATGCTCAAGTATTTTTTGTGTAAACGAACCGGATAGCATGTTTTTCAATATTTATTTTTGTTTTTAATGTTTTTGAAAATGATTTTGTCTACTGGTTGACATGCTATATGCTTCTTCTATACAATAAAATACTTGTTTTAAATCTTCACCTTTCAATTTTGGCACCTTGGAATACGTTCACTTTGGAATTACATCCCTCATATAATTAGTCATTCAATGGCTCTTCTGAATAGTTATTAGTTTTCAACCGATATTATGTGTGAGATATTGAAAATAAATATCTTTGAGCATGAAATTTTTTTCCAATCTTTTCACTTTTGTATTTGTAAATACTGAAAAATTTCAAGTAATTAAATAATTGAAAAGATAAAATGGTAATATGAATATATATCATCAAAACTGAGGTGGAAAAAACAAACGCAGCAGTTGGACGAGCAGGTAAAACATGAATCATAAAAATAGTCACATAATCATTGATACCTTTTTAAATTTATGTACTGTATTATTTATTTTAACGGACAATGCACCTCATATTGTGAAGAAATGATACGATAATGCATATTAAATTATGCTGACGTAAAAGATATTATAATCTATGATTATCCAGACGTGTTTACCACCTGGGAATGTGTATGTGTGCATATTTAATTTATATGCGTAGTACAAAATCACAATGCAGTATGTTTAGCTGAAATATGTAACATTCCTAGCTCCCTCAACAAATTTAACAAGTACGCAGGCAATGTATATCTTTGTCCAAGCGTCATATTCTTGCGTATGTGTTTATTTACATCGTCATATAAACACTGTAAACGCATTAAGTTTCTCAAGGATGGTACGAATGCACGATTTTTAGTTAATTTATTACACAGTTGGTAGTAAAAGTCTTTTAATATGTTTTTCCACACATTACGGCTTCAATTCCAACGAATCTGCGCGTTCGTTTGCCAAAAATACGTGGATGGTCCTATATCTCTTTGTAGATTTTTTGAACCCGTCTTATGTTTCATTATTTGTCTGAGTAAATCAAATTTTCTTTGTAGTGCTCATATGCTTTGTGGTTTTTAACTATTTTCATATGATGACCTCCTTGAAATAGTTCAAGTCCAATAAAACATTTGGCTTAAAATCTATGACGCATAATGTGTAATAAAAAAATATAAAACGTTGAACTCAAATTAGAAACCCATTTTAAACCACTAAGCGAATATTTGTTGTGATAAATTAAAGACAACATATCCCTTGTTAACATAATTTTCTAAGTAGTTTGCATCTTCTATATAGTGCAATTATATTTGGAAGTTATAAAGACAAAAAGGACAAGGGAGATTGAGGGTAAATACATACTATCTCCATTACAGAATATATCAAGTATTATAATGAATTCGAGTTTTGCATAAAAGGCGTAGAAAATAGAGCTTACATCTAAGAAAAACTCTGGTATCAATGACACCTTGGATCAACACACTTGAAGAGGACCGACTGTTTGCAAAGGAATCCGATTTAGCCTTTGAGGGTTTTGAAGAATGGACAATACAAGCAGAGTATTTATTTTCAAGAGCCAATCACGAACGCTGCAAACGGAGGGAATTTAATATAATTAATTTATCAATTACAAACTTAAGAAGTATCTACTATTTATCATGCTAGGGAGCATCTTCGATAATCAAGTTTGAATAAATAACAAGTCGCAGAGCATTGATTACTTATTGTCATGCAAGAGCCCACCAAATTGTAACTTCGGTAAAATTCTACAATCTGCGGAAAGTGGGATTTCGTTTTCCAACTTATGGAATGACACTTTTTAATGGTTGAATTCAATACAGCGAAGAAGAATGTTAAATTAATCTATCACAAGTACAGAATGAGATATTTTTCATGACAGGTGTAGTATTAAAATCTGCCATTGTACCAATACAAGTTTGTAGTAAGCTATTCCAAGATTGCAGCATATAAAGTTTTTTATCGTCTTGACGTGCAGATGTTCGTCAAACGGTTTTTATTTATCCACAAATAGACAAAATTGGTTATATTTGTGACGTATGGCATACCCGACCTACGTCATACTCGCGTTCTAAAAATGTATACTTAGATTTGGGAACTTTCACTAATATTTCACTTCACCGTCAGCTTCTAGGAAAATCCAGATTTGTTAATTAGATATTACAGTGACGTAAGACAGTCGTACGCTGTCATATATTTCTGTTTTTTTTTTTTTTTTTTGAATGAAATGAGTTTTTTAAACTAAATGGTATAATTAAATCGCACTCTATGTTACCACCACCAACGGGCTAAATGGAAATAAGTTTTAGGCTCTTAATCATTTTAAAATTCTATATTTTCGAGAACGTGGACGTTCGTAAGACTGGCTTCGTCTTATATTAACTTCACGCCACATGAATATGAACCATAAGTAAATTATGATATAAAGACAATTAGTGAGAAAGGTTCAACTCCAGGAATGAAGTATATTGACTTTGGGGACATGCCTGGACCGATTATAATACACAAGAATTGCTTATCAGTCAAGTGCTCAACCTAATAGGTTTATGTAATTTAAAAAATGCAGCAAATGTGGACATCGAACTCTTAATCTCTGGATCTGATGCGCACACACTAACCTCTCGGATACATATCAGTTCTCATTTTTTTATATCGCATGTTTGGTCCGAAAATGGAGCATTTGAATCTACATAATGTGAAGATATCCACTCCGAAAGTGGAGTATATGGATCTCCGCAATATGAAGATAGTCCTGAAAGCACTAGATAAAATTGATAGACTGTGTCTCGTGTGTTTCATAAATAAGTTTTAAAGTCTGGAAGGAATAAATTCAAACATATTTCATCTTTGATCTATTCAATAATATCAAACTACCGAAGATCGATTAGTTGCATAGTGGAAATTTTTATGAAACAAATTAGTATGAATTTCGTGACGTTCGAGTTTTTGAACACGATATTGATTTTAAGCATGTTTCATAACAAAAAGTTTTTGGCGCGTCGCTGTTATTTAATATATTATATACTAAACAATATAATGTGATGTAATGTTCATGAGTTTAGTTAAAACAAACTGAGGGTTTGATCGGCATTCTTGAATTCAACACATTAGCAAGGCGAAGTTGGTAAAGTTTCCAGACAAATCTAACTTGAGAGGTAAAAATGTCGTTTTTTTAAATATCAGTAAATGCATTTAATTTGTAGTCAAGCCCTAATCGTAAAGAGCAATATCTGGGCCCTTCCTTCCACTCACCTTTTGGCCTTACATCTAAAAATGAACATCCGCTTTCTTATTATAAATATAAATACCGACACAGAAACGTGTGTCTGCGCTTATACTATTGGTGCATTCTATAGGCGGCTACAACGAAATACAAACTATTTTTATGCAAGACGATACATACAAGTATAGTAAGAATATCCATGGTATTCCGATAATCCACCAATTTGCTTTCCGTTCTCTATCGATTTGCTGAGATATGCCATATTTCTTTGATATTGTCTTATTGTAAAATTCATTCTAATGCATTTAATTCTACCCAGAGGCGTAGTTATTGAGGAGCAGTTACTCGAGGCGGACGAATCATGAGGCAGCGTAAAATTAGTATTATGGTATTACATTTTTGGCCGGTGTAATATAATAGACAAAGGTTTTAAAGGCAGTAGCAAAAAAGTTTTTTAAAGTATACACAAGAAAGAATACACAAGAAGATCATTGGTAAATAAATTATTAACTGTTGTGGATAGTTATAAATTTTAGTCACTTGAAACTTCCGTTTAAGATAAGTGATTCTCAAATTATATAACGATGCTGGAATAGAGTAAGTTAGCCTCTAGATAAACACCATTAGGAGCACATCTTAAGCTCAAGATCTGGTATTTGAAGACCGTTGAGTTGAGTTGCGTAGTTGAGTGGCGGTTATATAAATTTATAATATACATCAATAATACCTGCATAATAACTGGTAAAAAAGAATCATTGATTAACCCGAGAAGAAATGTTTCAATAGACAAGTTGTTCTTGAACTGATAAGGATTATATTGATAACATACACGTAAAAATAAAAATGCAATAGTTTTTTCACTATGGTTTTCATAAGAAAATAATTTGTGCATTCACAAGTAAAAACAAATGGAACAAAGAAAACCCTGGACTTCATCCAATTTCGTGTTATGCTATGATTTTCAATAGAAGTGGTAACAATGTTAATACATATAAAATACCTGCGGGACTTCCAGCAAATTCCTAACATCCGTGTTTGGCTTAATCATGGATTCTGAAAAGTGGCTTAATAATTGCGTATTACAATGTAAAGTAATATACAAGTCTGTGAAGTTTTTGTACTTTTTGATATAATTTCGGTAGTTGTTGTTGGAACGGAAAAGATTCTCAAGTCGGTTCGACCATTTTTCGGAGCGGTTGGACATTGTGACTTGGTTTCTACGAAGGATAATTTTCTAGCTTTTAAAAATTTTACGGCGAGCGAGAAGGTCTCTTCTCAGCAATGCTAAATATTATCAGGATATAATTAGTTAGAATAAGAATAACGCATACTCTAGTGCACGCCAACCAAGGTCTTAGGAAGCTGCTTCTGCGACAGTCCTGGCACCTTGAAGAGCGCCTGGCGTTATTTACGCTGCGGTATACGCCGACATAACGGATGCAGAGACGTGGCGGATGATGGAGGGGGAAATCTTTTGTTGTTCGCATGAAAAGGAAGACGTTCAAAAGAAAAACAGCTTGCTATAATTATCTTATCATGACCGATCGGTCGATTTAAGATTTAGCTTGTTGCTTTATAAACGGGCAGAAATGACAGCATTGTCCGACGAATTGAACACTGGCATAGCAGTGTTGTAACATGCTACCCCAGTCAACGCACAGTTCTAAAATAAGTTTTAAGTGTGCATTTCATTCCAGATCCAAATAATAACGGAGTCTTAATATAAATCAACTCGATTAAAAATGACATTTTACCCATCTCTCTGGTCTTATTATTTCATGTTAACATAATTGGATTTAATGCAATGCTTATATAAGAACTTTTAATGCTTTTACCAATAAAACCAAAATGCATAATTACTATTTACTACATTAGGTTATCAATGTAATAATCTAATAAGCCTAGAATATGTTGTACACTTTTTTTTAAGTTTTTGCTTAGAACAAAGAGCGGTTCCTTATTGATAGAGTTGGTAGAACGTCGGATTGACTGAGTATCAAATATTTCCTGATGGATCTTTCATTTTAAAATACTATACTACCCAATTTATCCTCACGCCCATTTTTTATTAAATCCCAAAACTGCTTGAAAAATTAAATCTATTTCGAAGCAAAGTATGAATGCTCTAACAGTTTAGCAATTGGCCTACAAACTCTTCTGAGTCTAACCAGAACGGTGCGGTAGATTTTCTCAGAAAGATGCAAGTGTTTAATATACCGCCCCTCTCGTAAGTCGAATTATTTTTTTACTTCCTTCCAAAAATTCTGGTTTCTCGTTTTTAGGTCTTTACCGCCATTAGTTGAAATTTCTACTTTCGTTCGTTCGTCCCGAATGTTTTGTTCGTAATTTCTACTTTCGGCATAGTAGTAGGTCGCGTAATTCAAAGATATCGCAGCCTCCTTAAATTACTCGAAATAATATTTTGCGTCCCGATATGATTCGTGCGTTTGGAACATATGTATAGATTTCGCTAATTTTGCCGTCCTTTACGATATGTCGCCTGATGCAACCACTCTGCTTCATAGTAAGACACGGCCCTGAGCCTGATTCTCCTTAATAAGAACTATCAAAATGTATTATATACAGTTATGAAGTTCCATATACGCCGTTTGTGGAATAGAAGTGGTAAAAAAATAACGGCTAACGTTACACACATTAAACTATTTTTTTATTTATATATAAAAGTTGGTTGCTTTTGTGGTCGAATTTGTGAATCGCTCGGCATAGGATTTTGCAGGTAGAAATCCATAATGGTGCATACAAATAGATTAAGTGTATTTAATGCAGGACATGGGCGCCCGATGTGTTCAAAGGTTTTCAAAAATCTATTATAATAAGTTATAACATCGCAGAAATACATTCTCTCATTAGAGTCATTAGCTTTGCCATGGATATAATATTGTTTAGTAGTTATAAAAAACAATACCCATTTTCTAGAAAAATAAAATCTTTTTACATAGCGAATTGAAATCATTTGTGAATGGGTTTTGGCATTGAATTTATTTATTGTCAGGAATAATTTGCACGTTTAGTGAGTGTTTAAGAAGCAAATATAGAAATGATTGATGCAGTGCCTGCGAGGGTGCTTTATTGTGCTAACTAAATATTTCTACATTGAATACATCAGTGAATTCTTTTGATAGTGAAATGTGCAATGTGTAGAATGTATACCCAATAATATATAATGTAGCATGTGATTTTAATCTCAGAAATAATTATTTATATATTTTAGTATGATTATGGATTACAAATTGATATAAATACAAGCAGGAGTTGATAGTGTCAAAACGTGCTTACGTTAACTCAATAAGTTGTTAAATTCCATTTTAATCTATCATAATACGACCCCATCGTGCTGAGTACGCCAAAACACGCAAAACCTTTTCAACATCCAAAGTAAACACCCAATGGCAAGGTACGCCAGGGACAAGTGTACCAACACAACAAACAAAAGTTTTGACAATTGGATGAACATAGCCCGGCAGATTAAAAATTTACGAATACATTTTGATCTAACCTAGGGGCTGTAAAACGACATTCGGAATTCTGAAAAAAATTAAAGCGAATTCCGAATTTACCTTACGCTAGCTAAAACAACGAGAAACCTCCAATTCTCGATCCAATTCCGAAAAAATCTGAGATTTTGAAATTCGACCGAATTCCGAAACTTGCGATCCCCTTTCTAAGCTCATAAACGGTCAGAAATTATTTTTTTCATATAAATTATTTTTATATATATATATTTCATATATAGCAACTATCAAAATAGTAGGTCATATAGTAGGTAAAATATCTCACAATATAGTAAATTAAAACCTTGAAACATTATTTTTCTTGTAATTTAACTCATTTTAAATTAATTTGGGATGTCTAAATTTAAAACATTATTGGATAGTATTTTCGTTTTGAGTTTCGAGTGTCAGCATTTATGGTTTAATATAAATTGGGTACACCTCTACAATGCGGCCTATATATGTGTGACAATGTGTTAATAAATAATCGTAAGCTTTCCGCAATCAGAACTAATTATCAATACCCGAATTCACTATTTCTATTCTGAAGAATCAGAAAAATAAGTGAAATGAATACAATAGCTTGTGCTAGAGAAATTATGGTAGCTTATACCAAATTGGACTGATAGATACTTACCAATAGGTCAAAGGTAACCAAAAATGATCAGATAACGTGACTGTGAGAGTTTTAGACTATTGAAATAGAGATACCTTTGGCTAGTGAAAACTTTAGATAGCTGTATGTATATACATTTCTGATAAAGTACAATAATCTAAAAAGCTTCCCGGAAGTTAGGAAAAAGCTCTGCCAGGCCAATTGCGTGTTTAGGACACCGGATATCAAATAGCAGCTCAACTACGATTACACTCGACTACTCGATATGAATGTAGAGAGAGGATATTAGCCTGGGCCGTATTGATGATTACATTGTGCATTGCACAAGGGCGCTTTTTATAAGAAATTTAAAGAAATTCGACGGCATTTTTTATTTGAAATGGTTTTTGCATAGTTAAAACAAGAATACTATGAAATATAATATACTTATGAGAAATGCTTAGAAAAGAGCTAGATAGTAAAAATTATTCTGTGATGTTTTGTTTTATTCTATGCTATAGTTAACTTTAAGCACACATTCAATATTGTTTGCTTAACATAAAATAAAATTTAAATTATCGTATACATCGTAAAATATGTAAATACAATATTGTAATCAATTTGGTATTTAGAACTTTATGGGAATGCTGATAATTGGACGCGGCCGATTACGCGCCAATTATTGGGTGCCGCCGATTGTGCGCCAGTAAGTAGACTAGAATTTTGTACCAATCACCAAATGTACTGTAAAAGTATTTTTAATAATAATAATCAGCTGGTTACCATCAAGGTTATAAAAATAAATTTATCAGGTTAATATTTATACGATGATTGAGGGCAGTGTTTCCAACGTGAACTTATTCCACTATGTTAAAATTTTAAGTTGAACTTTTTGAACAAACATTTTCTGTATAAATTAACCATACCGCATGTTTTTCAGTGTTCATTTATGTTTTCAATATTATTTATGACTTTATCTACTGGTTTATATACTATAAATTGTTTTTCTATATGAAAGAAATACTTATTCAAAATCTTCTCTTTTACATTTTGAGATAGTGGAATATGTTCATTTTGGAAATACCCCCCTCATACGTGAAGTTTCTGTGTAACATTTATATATTTTCGAAACAGGGTTTGATAAAATATATATTGGTATTACGAACATTCGAGAATTTAATGGAAATACATGTATATAGTTACAAAAATTGTATTGCATTGAAAGCGGACTATTAAAAAATGCAAAGAACACGTTTCCGAAATGTGCATTGACAGTTGTTTGTAGGTTTGTCATCGATGTTCGTGCCATTGTGGTGAATATAAATTAATATTGAATATATATTTTATGAATGTAATCACCTTTTTAATCACAACATTCCGGAATCGTGCGTCTGCCGAAATGCTAAAGCTTCGATTCACATGTAGCGTGATTGTTATTTCCAAATAAGAAACAGGAGTAAAACCGCATCAAATTCTAAAACCAACAAAAAACAACTTTTTAAAGTAATAGCCAAATAATAATTTAAAAAAAACAATGCCGAAATTGCGCTACTGTGCGTTTTGATGGTATGAAAACGGATGAATTAATTCATAATTGTTAATATCAGTTCATTTTGGCGGTAGAATATATCGAACGTTGAAAGGGAAAAGGACGTAATCTACACAGATTCTTTTACAGGAGTCGCAAAAACGTCTTTTTAATGATTTGGCACAGAAATATTAAATCGAGACAATCTTGAAGTAAATCTTGAAGCACAACAACTTGAAGTGTTTTATTTAGCCAATCTGATATTAATTTAACAAGTTATTTAAGAAAACCAATAATATTGATGGGGTAAATATACTTCCTCCTGGTCGCAATTTTCACAGGCCACTACACTTAACTTAAAATCTAAATTTATATACAATTTTTGCATTTGCAGCCTATATCCCTGTAATATATATATCCTGTCACAGAATGTGTATTAAATTGTATACATTCTGATTATCTAAAAAAAAAACTATTTTGAAAAAATTGAGGGTTACATCCATTTCTCTTTCTACAGTCGATATCAGTATAGCATTCAGGCACTTATTTTTGATGGTTTGATGTTTTTACTGTGATTTTATATCTATTGTATAGACCAGGACTGACAACGTGCGGCCCGTGGCGTCTTTATGTGTGGCCCCTCGTCATAATCTTCTTCGCGTTATACATAGAATTGATTTAGGAAAATACTTAATAAAAGCCTCTCGAAATATGAAATGTCACACTGGAAGAAAAATTTCACCATTGATATTTTCTTGTTCAATAAAGTGAAATATCATTTGATTTTGTTGTTGGTTAAATCTGTTTTCTCTTCATATCATCAGTAGTTTGTGGTATCGTTTTTTTTCAGGCTTCTACTGATTAAAAACTTTCCGTATGCGTTTTCATTTAAAATTCACATCGATCACTTACTTAAGTGCTAGTTTCGTTGTAACAAAATAAAATTGGAAAAAACTTTCAATTATTCTAATTAAAGTGCAGCCATTGGAAAATTTTAGGACGTCAATGCCATCCGTGGATCCAGGTACTGTAGACGAAACACTTAGTATATTGCATTATTCAAAAATTATGTGGTCATTTAAAAATTCACCTAATGTTGGCCGATGTAAAATATTATAAAATAATATTGTAGGCCAATGTAATTAAAACGATACACAGGAGTGGTGTCCAAACTGGAATCATTTACGTCATTACCTCGTCATGTCATGATGTTTATACGTCAATCGGTCTCATATTCGTCATCATAGCGAAATTGAAAACTATGATGAGACGATTTTTGGAAATAAGCCAAAAGGAAGAAACGAAATCTGTTTTTTAACGAGAATTCTCGCTAAAAGATTTCGGAAAGATAACGGATTATTAAAATAATTAAACCTGACATAATTTTACTGGCTTGTATATTCGTAAAATGAATGGAAATTATTTAAATCCTTTATTTACGGTTCATGAATAAAATTCAACTCAATTAATCTTCAAAGTTCTACATATTTTTACAAAAGAATCTTTAGCATTATAGTTCTACATATCGTCGTAGCCCAGAAATGTTTGAATAAGCCTTCTAACCATTCCGGATTAAGCGGGACTGATCCGAATTAGCGTTATATTTACCACTTCAGGAATCACGGAATCAGATCAGATTTTCTTTTATTATTATCTGTTATCAAACTATCAAGCACAACAACAAGAAAGAGAACCCGCTTTCTGGTCCCGTACTTGATAATTTTTATTTATTTAATATTCCTAACTCTCTGATTCCATCAATATGATCGAATTGAGCTTCGATATTTGTTATGCATTTTCCCCAACTTAAATTACACCCGTGACGTCCCGCTTCACAGCCTAATGTTTGGATTCCTTTGTAGACTCTAAAAGCGGTTTCTAATTTATGCCTTTTTGATAGATCTTTATAGTTTTAGTTAAATCTTTTTCCACTTCATTTCACCATCGAAGTCTCAGTATGACAGCACTTGTTATTCTTTATGTTTTAAACGTGGACAGCTTTTCTTAAAAAAAAATAATCTTGTGTATAACGTCCTGGAAATGCTCGTAAATGTGATAAAGTCTTGCTCATCATTGTAGCTTGTCTCGTACAGTTTGTTATCGTATATAATATATTTCACATTGGATCAAACACCTTCCTGCAAGCTTTTAGCTCACGTTGGTCAAGAATCAGCGTGAGCTTAACAGTTTCTCGTCAAGACAACGAAGTTAAATATTGTTGATACGTATATTGTTTTGCACCATTAAGTACTCCATCAATTCTATACACGGACACCATTTTCGTGTTACAATTTATGTATTAGTGACTATGGTAGTTCGAATTATATCATGGCATCATGTGTCTGTACATATTGCTAAAAGAACTGGCAGTAAATTCTGATGCAAGATAAATCAAAGTCTGGTAAGAAATAAATGAAATATTGATACACGTAATTATGAGAATTTGAGTTTGTGTATCAGATACAAGTCCATTATGTTTGCACAGAAAATAATAAAAACAAAGCTGTTTAAATCTACAATAAGTACATGTGGAAATACAGTGTTGGGATGAATAACTTGTAAAATACTGGTAAAGTGAAGCCCTAAAAATACGTCCTAATTTGCAGTAGAACTGGAAAAATAATTTTATCGATTTTAAACATTTAGAAATTATGAGATGAAACACAAAATTTCTGAGTGAAGTAAGCAATTCTGCGTGCTGGTGCTAAATACAATATATACAAAAATAAGCGTATAAAATTACGAAATTTAAGTTGCTTGTGAATGTACGATAAATGTATCGTATACATATTATTATACGTAAATAAAAAATATATGAACGTATGTTTCGAATCATTGCCATATAATTAATAAATGAAACCAGTTTTTTTGGGAAAATACCCGTATGGATTTCCAGCGAATTTTACGATTCTGTGATATTGTACAATAGAAATGAAAAAATAAATAATGTTTTAAACCTATCAATTAGTTACTCGTTAATGTTATATTTTACTTGATATTTTTGTAAAACATCAATTTCAAAAAAAATTATATCAAGTACTCGTGCAGCACATCGCAAAAGTGTTGATATAAATAATATTTATAGCAACTTACTTCTTGATTCTCCTTAGAGAGATCAAGACTATCTCGGTGAATAGTGTCGTCTGACAATACGCAAACCTATACAACGCCCACAGGACTTTTATTAGTATATTCGTGTTAAGCCACGCTTAGACACAGTGTTATAAGAGTACATAGTTACATAGTGTTACTAGTCTAAAACGCCTTCAATAAACGTTCACATTCAAAATAGGAAAACAGTATACGCTGATTTATTAATCATCGCTGATAGTGATCAGTAGAAGAAACTGTCTTCTTAAAACTATCCGAACTTCGCAAATCTATCATCATTAACTCTGCAACCATAATCAAAGAAGAGTATAAATATAAAAAAAACGATATTATATAATTGTGTGTAAAAATATGAATATTTTCCAATTTAAAAAAGCTGGAGTTCGTACACTGATCTCCCGAGCGGTCTATTTTGTTAAGGGAGTTCTCATGCTGCTTCTTTAAAATTAGTCGTATTTCATATATAATATGTATTTGGATCTCGTTAGCAAACGTCAAAAAACCCATCTTCTAAATGTTGTTCAAATAACTTGCTTCAGTGTCCAACTGGATGAAAGTTGTATGCGTATGCAAATGGATTGACTGTCGTAGCTGCTTAAAAACAACTAGTATCGTATTTAAATTCACGACGCCAGATTGAACGATCTGATGACAACCAAACCTCACGATAATTATTATAGATTATTTGTCAAGATTTTTCACAATGTGGAGAACCATTTAACCCAGCACACTTCGAAGCGGAAATAGTTTATATAAAACATAATGTTAGCTCCACATTACGGAGGTCCATAATATCCTGTGTGATAATGGGATGGCGTGATAGTCAAACGTTAATGTTTGACATTATAATTGATTTTCGTAATAGCTATAAAGCATACATACATGCAATATGGAAAATTGACGTAATAAAATATGTTATGTATGTACTAATATAATGTTATCGTCAATGTTTGTAAATTTATTCTCAATTATCGCCTATTTTTGCGTGTCCAATGAAGGAATAATATGTATCGTGATAATTGCACAAAGCCCATCCAGACGTAAATATTATAAAATGGATAACAAATCCAACTACTTACCTTTTTTTGATGAACTCGTCTTTCGATCAATTTTCGTGGGAAGAACAATGGCGTCGTGGAACTCTCCAGTATGCAAAAGTCCTTGGGTAACTTTTGAAGATTCTTTAATTTCTGGTTCTATTTCATTTAGCTCTCCGATATCAGTATTTTTCAGAAGATCTTTTTCATCTTCCTGTTTTTCTAATAACGCTTCAAAGCAAGGCAAATTTTTTTCTATATCTTCTATTTTGGCTTCTATTTCATCTTCAACATTCGAAACAGCATCTTCAATCTCGTTACTTATTACTTTGACGTCTTCAATAATAGCTTCTGATAATTTTTTGTTGTCATCTAAGTTTTCTGACGTGTCCACGACGTTTTCTTGTTCTGTTTTCAGTTCAAGCACTAATGGCTTTGGACTTCGAGCGCTAAACATGTGTGTGGTTTTGGGTGCCATGACAACATCACAATCATCTGATTGGACACTCGACTCTCTTGTGATTTTTCTATGCCCATCACTTATTTCTTGAAGCAAATTTCTCGAGTCATCCTGGTTATTCGTATCTTTATCATCATCGTCAGAGTTGCTTATATCCAGCTTCAGTAACATTTCTTTTGCTTGGTGTAAAAGATCATTTGTTGAATTATTTGAATCCTGAAATAAATTGTCGCTATTAATAGTAGATCTTTAATATTATATATATTAATATCCATCATATACTCCACTGGCAAAGAATCTTACAATTTTACGATGGACAATATTACACATACAACTATCTTTTTAAAGTATAGATGTTAAATAAGAATCTTTTTCGTTCTACTCATTTTTTTCGCCCAACCGTAAGAAATAATCAATAAAAAAAATTAATAAACTATGTAATAAAAATAGATTTATATTCCACTCCATACACACAAAATTACTGTTTTTAATAAATTCTTCATATAAAAGTGCTAAATAATAATTTGATACAGATTCTTGGTGAAATTTATATTTACATAGCGTTAAATTACTAAAAAATACTTACTGCAGGATAAACAAGACTTATAGGATTGTCCATATTTCTTTCGGCAAAAACTTCATCTTCTAGTTCATTATCTGTAATGTTTGAGACATCTGAAATGGGACTCTTCAAGTTATCAAGTGCTTGTGTATATGGACTATACGAACTGGCGACGCATTCAGTGATGATACTCTGAGCAAGATCTCCAATAGGTTCATCATCATCGCTCTTCTTACTGGCTGCTTTCTGAATATTTATTTCTCCACTGCTAGACAACGACTGAACTTGAATCGCATCTTCTCGTTTTAGTCGGCGTCTAATATGATTTGTCCCCGTCGGTTCGTCGTCTTCTCTAATACTTTCTGCGAATTCAATATTAGGGATTGAACTTCGAGTTGACTTTTGTTCCAATTTTTCAAAATGTTCTATTTGTTCCATAAGAAGTGACGACGTTGCGATTATCATTTTATGAATAGTATCATCTGGACTCGATTGTTCTTCGTTAACATTTCCACCTTCATCGAGTGATCGGCTATCTTCTCCAATCGACGGTGCAGTTGTGTCCGAAGAATTATAGGTTTTTGCCTGTTGAATACCTTTCCTTGTCAAAAATCCTCTGACTCCAGCTTGAATTTTAGTTGCTGCACTTGAAAATGTAGAAGACTCTTCTTCCGTAGAAAAGGATCCATTTTTTTCTTCTGGTACTGTATACAGCGCTGCTTCAGGAACATTTTCTTGATTTTTCCCAATATCGCTGATAATAGTGACATTCTCTGTGGTCTGAAAATTACAATATTTTATTGAAAATGGATTTACTCAAATACATATTGAGGGGACATAAAACTTTTTATAAAAAAACATCATATTATAATAAATACTCACTTGCTTTTCAGTATTCGCTTTTGGAACTGGTGTAATAATATGTTGCAAGATTTTTTCCTCAAAATTAATTTTAGCTGGCTTTATTTTACGCACTTGAAACCCTCTGAATACCTTTTGTATCAATACTGAAGCTTTTTCAAATAAGTTGACTTGGTCTTCGTCTTTAGGATCTTTTTTTTCTGACTTTTCGTCAGATACTTCTAAATCTTTCGACAGTTCAAGAATGTCGTTTGTGCTTGAATTAGATAAAATATTTTTAACGTCACCAATAGAATGTGATTCCGGATCAAGTTTTATGTCACTCCCTGGTTCAGTCGAATTATCGTGTGTTTTTTTAGCAGTGAGCTCTATCCTGTTCACAGCCTTTATTTCGTCGATATTTTTATTTTCAATCTCTTCTGTAGATAATGAAACGGGCATTAAATGTTTTTCAACGTCACTGTAATCTGATTTTTTATCATCACTTAAATTATCGATAATCGTAGAATGAAGTACTTGAACTACTTGTGACTTCTCAAGGTTATTCAACGATATCAATTCTTGCATTAACTCATCGTTTTCCTTGCTAAAAACAATGGGAGCATCATTTATATCATTCTGCTCTTTTTGTATTTCTGATATTATATTTTCGGTTTCGTTCGGACCGTGCAGGGGAATATATATACCCTTATTTGATGTATCGCTCTCAGGGGATTGTACAACATTTTCGTTTTCATTGTTTTCGTTGGGCACTAACTCTACATTTTCCGTATGGATCGGCTCAGCAATTATTTCAGAGATTTCCGCGGTATTATTGTTATTATTAGATGTATTATTATTTTCGTTATTCAGTACTACGCCGTTACCATACATTGTTATTTCATTTTTTATGAAATCATCCGTATACTCGCGAAGAGATTTCAGATTTACACTCGCATAATATATTTCGGGAGCCTTGCTTAATAATTCTTTGAAAATGGCCTCTTGATGAGAACTTATATTTTCATCGTTTGTTGCTTCAGTTAGCGGAATTTCTGTGTCTTCAATATTGGCCGATCTTAAAATTATACTATCATCGTTTTCCATGTTTACTTTATCATCTAGGTTAGAAGTTTCTGTGTCTTCTTTATCTTTTTCTGTGTTGCGTGAGTCTTCAGGTTCAGTTGCTATTATTTGCTCATCTTGCGTTGGATCTTTTATGTCATCATTTTTCTTTTCCGCTGAACCACTAGTACATTCAATTTCTTCGTCAATCTTTTCAACAGATGGTTCATGCAATGGAGTTTCTGCCTCACTCACACTGGTATCTAGATCTTTAACTTCTTCTTCGTCTTCGTTAACGTTGTCAATTACTTTTTTAGTGTCAATATTTTTTTCTTCCAGTTCAATGCTTTCGCTAAGTTTATCATCAGTTGACTCAACAATAGCTTCTATGTCATCTTTATCTGCATCGAAAATGATTGCATTCAAAGAATCTTCTAACTCATCATTTTTTTCGACTAATATTCCCTCCACAAGTTTTTCTTCTTTTACTGCACTGGTATCTTCATCATTTCCTTCTTCAGCATCTTCATCGACTATTTTTTCAACGTCAATATTTTTTTCTTCCAATTCAATACTCTCGCTAGGTTTATCATCAACTGATTCAACAAAAACTTCGACGTCATCTTTATCTGCATCGACAATGATTGCATCTAAAGAATCTTCTAAGCCAACATTTTGTTCATCTAATATGTCCTCCAAATTTGTTTCTTCTTTTATCGCACTGGTGTCTTCACCCTTCACTTCTTCAAAATCTTCATCGAGTTCAACTACTTTTTCGATGTCAGTACTATTTTCTTCTAGTTCTCTGCTTTCGATGGGAATATTGTCGCTCAATTCTACAACAACTTCAATATTTTCTTCAGCCGCATCAACAATGATTGCATCCAAATCTTCTTCCAAAAGTTCATTTTCTGGTATAATTTCTACACCAGCTGTAATAAAACTATCAAGAGCATCGAGTATCTCTTTGTTTTCTTCCGATATTTCACCACATATTTCAGGCGATGTGACTTTGCTTTCTAGTTTTATATCAGTTACCTCCTCAGATGTATCCTCTTTTGGGATAACTTCATGTTCGTCAATATTTCGAAGTGACATCTTACTTACTACCTCCATGTCTTCGCGGCTGCTAGGATCGTCAGGATCATGTTTATCCGAAAGAGCTTCATCAATTTTCATAAACATTGGTCCTGGACTTTTTGGATAATCTTTGTCGTGTACGTCTAAAATTTCTTTATCAACATTCAAAAATAGTGTTTCCGGGCTTTTAGGAAAATTCGTATCGTGATCATCTATATTATCCTTATCAACGTCTGATGAAATTATTAACGCTGAACTTTTCGGATCATCTTTGTCAAACCCATCTAAATTGTCTTTATCAATGTTCAATAAAACTGGCCCTTTTAAACGAAAATTTTGATTTTCAGCCCAGGAATCATCTTTATTTTTTGAGAGTAAATTTTCTTCAACTTGTGATGTATTTATTATTTCTTGTTCTAAAAAAGCGACGTTTGGGTCAGCTGGAGAGATGGACTTCTTTACGGGTGAACCTTCACCTTCTTTATCCAACGAATCCCTGACGGTCAAGCTTCTCTTGATATTATTATTTGAAATATCTGTTAAGAATCCTCCGTTTGTTTTTGAGGGGTTTATAAAACTATTCATTTTTTTAACGTTACCACCATTTTCAAATTGGTTTATTGAATTTTTTCGATGTTGAATGATCAAATCCTTTAACTCAGAATTTTCTCCTATAACAAAAACTTAAATCAATACAATAAAAATATGAATTTTAAAATATGAAGTAGAATAACTATTTCTGTATAAATGTTATAAAGTAATCATGGCATCGTTGATCACTTACCACGCACGGCTGCCAAATTTCGGATGTAAAGCAATTTTTCAAAATAGTCTGCAGCAAACTCCAGGATATTGATGGGATTCTTTAACAACACTTCCCTCGCGAGGCCTTCCATCGCAAAGTTAAGTCCTTTGGGCGGCATCAATCCTTCAGGGGGTAAATTGTTTGAATTTTCGGACTCAGTTGATTCGTTCATTTTTGGATCTGCCCGATAACTATCCTGTGTTAAATGTTTGTGTAACTTGATAAAAAGATATATTGGGAATCTTAGCATTGAATGGATAAATCACCAATGAAACGATTATTGTTACTTTAATCGATATCACTTGCTATTATAAGTTTGTGATGGATATTTGTACATAGACTGCCATTACGAGCTTAAAAAAGAATACTGATTTTTATTTCAAAAAAATATCGAAAATAATTTATTTTAATTTCAGCCAAGAATTAGGGTAATTTAATTATTGTGAAATTTGTAAATAATAATTGAGATTTTGCTTTAAAATATCTTAAGACTGTACATACATACTCGTAAATAAATATTAGTAATAAACCTCGCATAGTGACATGTGAAGTTAAAAATAATATATGAGACCCATCCCACTATGTTGACTCAATAATCTATCCTTCTAACGTCATTAATACAAATTTGATAAAATAAACTATTGCCCTAATGGGTATATTAATTATTCATATACATATATTATTTTGTAAAAGTTCTGGTTGATGAGTATAAAGAGAACTATGAATGAAGTAATGTAATATATATATAAATGTTTCAATAAATACATGGGAAAAAATAAATTTATAAGAAAATTAAGCGAATGAAAACGATTGAAAATTTACTATCGAAAAATATAATAAACCTGTTCAAGACTTCCGCATAAATTAAGTAATGAATTCAAAAAAATATATCGACTACGTTATCAAATAGATTAACCGCACAATAGATAGTATTTTGCGATGAGGTATCTTTAAAGACCGCATAGTTACGACTTACGAGTGACGTTTTTAGGAATATGAAAATAAATCATTTTTGATGGAAATGTATTGCAAATGAACCTTTGAAAAGGGAAACAGAAAACAAAGAACTCACTCCTTACGTAGACAAATATTGTATTGACAGTATGCCTAAAAGGAAATGAGTAATGTATTATATGTTCTTAATTACGTATTATCATATGCATAGGAACGGATTTTGTAAGTCTGTCACTTTTCCCGATGGGTCGACTCCTAATGTAGATGAATTCCTTTTAGTAACTTGAAAGTGTAATTGAATTTTCAGTAGTATTACTGTCTCCAACTAAAACTTTGTATTAATATTTAATAATAACAAAATCTCTGTGTGACTTGCATTTATAGGACCAGTACATCGCTGTATGTAAATAGAGCCTCGGTGTAATCTATTGTACCATATGAACATAATTTTATTACTTCAATATAAGAACAATATAAGAACTAAAAAAAATGATAAGTGATTGTACTGATGCGGGAAATACAGGAAAATTCTTACTTGGAAAATTAGCGAAGGAGTCGTCCAAATTGTTCTATTCACACTGAAAATCTCGATGAATATTGCAGAGAGAGAGTGAAACTGGTGTATTTTTTGTAAATTACAACCTGACTAACAATTTTACAACTCACTCATGTATAAGTTACTAAGGCTTTAGACAGAATGCTATAGATTTTCAATCATACGATCGCCGAGTGTTTGCCAAAAAGGGTCATTGAATGTTGGTGCTATGGGGTTTCTATGGAAACTTCGACATAGGCGTCATCGTAATATAGCCACGTACCTAAGTTTTATTTAAAAATTTACATCACGTGGTGGTATTTGCGGCATAATAGAAAGTACATATCTCTATAGTTATATATATATGCAAAGATATTGTTGAATAAATTAAGCTTTTTCCATACAACAAAGACTTTGTGACAGGATTTTTACTGTGAAACTATGACTCGTCAGAATTTTTTAACTTACATAGCAAGTAAAAAACTATACAGCCTATTTTGTAAAAGGTAACAGGGTTTTTTCAAGCTACTAAAATTCGTGTAATTAAATTGAGTAAATTGAAAATTTAATTTTCAATTTCATACGACACATGAAAAAGAACTTAACTCACTCAGCTAGATCAAAATGTTTTTTTTTGTTTAATAAAAAAACAACTTAATACGCGTTATATCAAAATAATATAAGCTGAAAAAGCTGAATCAGTATCAAATTTGGCTTTTGAATCTGAAAATTTTTAAAGGGCCTGTGAAATTTACGACCAGGAAAAAGAACTTTTATGACTTATTAAAATAATATCAGATTAGGTAAATAAAACACTAGCTTTAGTCTACGTGTACTTCAAGGCTGTGTCTATTCAATATTTTGACTTGGCCCCAAGATCATTAAATAGACGTTTTTTGTAACTCCGTAAAATTTGGTATGTTTAGATTACGTCGTTATTTCTTTTCCATAGTCGACGTTATTGAACTTCAAAAACAGATGCTTACGTTGGACAATGGGGGTGAGTTGGTTTGGTTTCGCGAGGAGCTCGAAGAATAGTGGACAGATAAAGTAGCTATCTGCTATGTTCAAAGTCATCCAGCATCGCTAGATCTTGTTGCGAAATGTCCTTCTAAACGCCTAAATACTTCGTCTTTTCTTTCAACCGGTGGATTTCCGGTATAGCCGTAGACTGTCGTATGCTCCACAAGAGGAACATAATTATATTTCAAAAAGGGGAATTCATAATAATTTTCATAAAGTTTTGATTACTTTGTATTTGTCATATACAATAGATTGATGGCCATAAGTTGACAGGACGTTTCAAATATTTAATTGTTACGTATGTATGATACGTGTTGTTAGCTTATGGCCATCGATATATTATTTTATATGATATGGCGAGTGTTTCGTCTACATAGTAAAAATTTTCAAGTTATCCTACTTACTATATCTTGGTATAACTTGGCAAAATGCGCATAAATATTTTATAATGTATCTGATTAATGCTAATTAATGATAATTAATAATTAAATAAAATAATTAAAAATCTGTACAAATACCGGTTTTGTCAGTTAGGATATTTTCAACTAAGCACATTCAATTACCATATTGGTAAGAGTGAGATTTTTAAATTTTATCAACATCGGAAATTGACTAATTCCATAGTTGTTACGTTCGATAGAATGGATCGAGCGATTGGCTTACAACCTATTGTCGTAAAATACCATATGTAGAAATAAAATAAACTTATGGGTTGATGGAATTGCTGAAAGCCAATCTTCTTCTATTTTTTCAGTTATATTACACTGAACTACTTCAAATTTGAAGTAATAATTGAGGAATCAACATTTTTAACTTTCAGCCCTTATAAAATAAAAAAAAAAATCATAGCTTTAGCGCTTTTACCACATTGCGCGTGTGCTCCATCTTGAAGAGAAATAATTATTTACCTTTACCAAACCCACCCTATTTACATAGAACAAATAGTAGCCGACATTGGACGTTGGTTAACCAGTAAAACGAGTATAGGTTGCTGTAATGAAGGCAATGTGTTAGCATAGAAAGTGTTAATGTAGATACTGGATTTGGGGATCGGACAGTGATTTTGAGGAGGCGTTTACCTACTGAAGAAGAAGTATCATCGTGGCGAATGTTTTAAATGATTATTTATAGGCATTTCATGCTCTCATAACTATTTTCATTAATCGATTAAGTTACTGATATGTAATTGTGGATACACTACAGGGTAAAAACCAAACTCCCCGGTTAGCGTAGTTGGTAGCGTGCACGCCTAGCAATCCGGGGAATGCGGATTAGATTCTCCATCTGTCGGATGTTAGAAATCTAAAAAAATGCAGGACTGGGATACCCATTGAGTTGAGCAATTGTTTGACAAATAAATCTCGTAAAAAATAATCTGTCAAGACGTCTTCACATTACGAAGATTCATATACTCCACTTTCAGGGTGTATATCTTCACACTATGTAGATTCATATGCTCCACTTTGGAAGCGAACATGGCATACAATATCAAACTGCTTTACAGTTGGGGATCATGACACTTAACAAAAGCCTAAAGCAACCGCATTGAGAACAGATACTTACAGCGGATTCGGTGGTACAACTTCACTCGCAATGATGAGTTTAAACAACGAAACATACAAATGTATTACAATACGACTGAAGTTGCGACGCTGTACTTGGCACAGCCACGAGTTGCAGATGCCTCAAGATAGTCTCAGTGTGATCTATATATTCTTCAAGAAGGGTGCTGAATACCACCAACAGAATGTATTCAGCGGAACTATAGGATACTGCATGGCCTTGGAGAACGCTAGAATACAGGCCGAAGGGTTCACTTATATATTCACAATATTCACTTATAACAAGAAGAAGAAGAAGTAAAGTTTTGTAAAAACTTAATGAAGAATACATATGGCTAAGTAAATAATATATGCTAATTCATTCACGCTAATCCCATGTAAGAAGAATGATTTTTTGCAGGTTAAATTTGAAAAATCAATGTTTTTAGATTATTTTTTTTTATAGTATATAATATGCTGTACTCATTTCAAGAATAATAAAATATTTTATATGATTGTGAGAATAACTGGTGTATTATTACATTAAAAACGTAAGACCGATTATTTCGTCACGTCTCACGCTATATTTATATAGTTTGTGCCGTCTAAGTCATTAGTACATACATAAATGATTCAAGTACATTTTATAACAACAAAAAAAGGGGAAAAAAATATATCGATAAAATCATTCCGTGAAATTATTCTCACTGTTTTGGGTTGAAAGTATTTTAATATTCACTGGCGCGCGAGGACAACCGATTGTTTATTTACTAATGGAAAAAGTTTTATTTTACTTTTTCAATAACACAATACATTTTTTTCTCAATGATTATCATCCAATTTACTAGCTTGAACAAAACATCAATAACGTCGACGTGCGTTTGTCTGTCGTGAAAAGTTAATTAACATCATACTACATACTAAGAAATTTACATTGTAATACTAAATAAAATTAAATATTTCTCAAATGTCAAGAGACGGCCGACTGTATTTTTTGACAGATTGCTTTTCACAAGTATTAGTTATTGGCCAATCTTACAGAACTTAAATTTGCAGCCTCCAGTGCCGAGTGTTTTACAAGCCACCACACTCACCAACCAATATATCCAATATAATTATTATATCTTTAATTATACACATGAAAACATAACATGCGTTTTAATATAGGCATCCAGTAACCATGGAGTGCAAATGTAAAGAACACTCTTGGTGTACCTTTATATTACCCATACTAATTATAGTTTAATAATCAATTATAATAACTATATTCATTTATAATTAATATTTTTAACCTTGTTCGCTCTGAAAGTAAAGCGTACGGATTTACAGACTGTGAAGATGTCCGCTTCGAAAGTGGAGTATAAAGATTTCCGCAATCTGAAGATATGTCTTGACAAATTATTTCCCACGATAATTGTTTGCCAGACAATTTCCTAATGAAGGATTTGCTAAACTATGCTCCGCGGAGCACTACTCCTCAACGGTAATGTAGTAAGTGCTCCTCGAAAATATATTAGTAACTTAACTCTTTTTTCTACATTTTGACCATAATAATTTTACGTATGAATAATCAATGACATTCATGTTGGCTCAGCCATCAAAGATCAAGATTAGCCATTGGGTAATTTTGGGCAAATTTATCAGAAGAATATCCCAGTTAGTTAAGACAATCTATTATTGTTTTAGAACCGTTTACGACTAAATATTTATGTGAAGCAGGATTTTCTTATTATGTTACAACAAAGACAACGTGCAGGAACAGCCTTGACGTCACGCCAAATATTCGAATTCAACTTTTTACTATTTTACCTGATATTAAGAAAGTTTGCACTATGAAGACTCATCGAGGTTATTAACAAATATGTTTGTCTGTAGGGCAGTTAAATGGCAGCTTTTACCGAAGAATGGTAAATTTTCGGTAATTTTATTTTTTATTTTTTGCCCAATGTTGTGAAAAATAATCAAATGCTTGTAATATTGAAAAGTTTATAAATTTGTATAAAAATTTTAATTTTAGCATCTGCATGCTCATTTTTCTTATTCACGAGACGTAATTTGTGATTTTTGTATACTAAATGCTAAAAAAAGCTAAATTCTAGTCGACTGAAGTTATGATTCAAAATTCAAACAAATATTATTATTTATGAAACTACATGAAACAAATATTTTTTACTATCCTAAGTTTTATTGATTATGTGTCATTACCTACCATTCAAATTACACAAGGTTCTCCGTCAAAATTCAAAGACCCTTGAAGTGCTCCATCAAAAAAAGAGCTTAACCCAAAAGCCAAGCATCCAGTCTTGCATTTTCGGATTTTTTTTTATCCGGTAAATGTGGGAATCGAACTCGCATTCTCTGGATTGCTAGATGGGCACACTAACCTTTATGCTACCGCTAACTATCTATTACACTAGGATTACTAAAAAATTCGTTGTCACATTTTATTGTAAATATTTATACTTTTATAACTACCGTGCTTGTGGTAAATATTTATATTTTTAACTAATATAATTTAAACGCATTAATGTTATTTTTGTTTAAGTTCCTAAATCTGTAAGTATCGATATTTTATATAAAGTTAAATATTTTAGCATTCTTTAATTATAATTATAGTGATTGTTAATAATACTTTTCACACACATAAATGTGAAAAACACAATAAATGTGTATTAATTTTTAAAAAATCTTACTCTAGTCGGTTATATTTTTTTAGTTTATACTCTATTTAAATACATTGGGTCGCTTTTGATACTACATTATACTTTAAAAAAATCATTGATACTTTATAAATACAATATTCAAATTATATTGATAAAAAATAATGTGTATGGATATCTTTTCAGTTTTTTTATCAATTGGAATTTTTATAATATCTACATATTAATATTGTATAGGAATATGTCTGAGTATTCCGTATAAGCGCCCTTTTTTTTTTGCTGCAAATATATTATTACTGTCTGCCATTTTCATTCATACCTAAATGTCATTCTCAAGTGACAGCTACATTTCACATGTCGTTGGCGCATAACCTAAAGACGTTTCCCATTCTTTAAAACACAAGATGTTTTATTTAATAGGCTTGGGTCTTGGCGATGCCAAAGATGTAACAGTAAAAGGATTGGAAATAATTAAAAAATGTGACAGGGTATATTTAGAAGCGTATACCTCAATTTTAACAATTGGAAAAGAAGCGTTGGTGAGCAGTGATTTTGTTTACAAAATGTTTCATCGATTATCTAAGGATAAAATAAAAACTTTATAGACTGATTAATGAATTTCTTTCAACTAAAACTGTGCTACATAAAGTGTGTACATACATGTCTACATTATGCATTATCTTTTCCGTGCTACAATCAGTTTTTAATTTATATTGAAATGAAATGCATGTCCAATAGATTGAGCGTTTAGTGAAAGCTGGTTTTAAATCAATCAGCAGTGTTTTACACGTTGATTGATTTTTACTAGCAAAAAGATTGGTCCCGTGGGTTCTAAATTTAATTTTAATTAATCACAGTAAACAAAATATGCATATAAAGCACGGTTGATGAATTCTGATATATTCTTGGGTAAAAATGAAGGAAAACGTCCGCGACTTCGGAAATATGTCTGAAGTCAGCAGCACAAAACACTTACATATTCTGGCGTAAAACGTAGCGCAGGGGTATTCAAGAAAAATCATT